>JAUKPP010294992.1:18044-30067 GCA_032273245.1 Phyllaplysia taylori
CCTTTCTCTCAGCTTCTCCATCTACATCAGATTCTTTCTCTCTCCCTCTGCTTACCTCTCGTTTTCTTTCTTTCTCTCTATCTTCTTCTTACGGTGTTGTCTTCCAAGTTGAAGTTGAAGCCATGCATTTTCTCTTCCCAGCGCCGGTATGGTGGTTTATGAATCGGAGTCCAGTTTCTTTTTTCTTCCTCTTTTTGTTTGTCTCGCTCTCTCTCTCTCCCTCTATCTCTCTCTCTCTCTCCCAGTGCCAGCGTGAAACAGAGTTTGTAAAGCGGCTATCACTCCCCTCCCTCATCTTCTCTAGGCTTCTTTTTAAAATTCCCACATCATACGCTAAAACACAAGCGTCACACTATCGCATGTCTTCAACAACTCCCACCCCCGCATCCCCCTACCGCATGGCTAGTAGTAGAGCCAGTGGGGTCACGAAAGCTCTAGTGCCCTACACACACAACCACACAACGCCTAGATTTACAGGTACAATGTAATGTGTAGTAATGATGCGTTTCGACACGCGGGGACGCGCCATGTCAGTTCTCGACCACCCCGCTTGTGCTTGTTTTCCCTTTGTGCTCGCGCGGCAATAAATGTTCGAGCCGATAAAGGCAGATTTGATCATGTTGTTCGATGTGAAGTGTTCGAGATATCCATAAGGGTGTTTGAGAATGCATTGCTGTTAATACAAAGAAAGTATAGCAGCTCAGCCGGGGAATGGCGTTCTGTTCGAGCAATCAGTAAATTCGAGTACGGCGGGTTTGAGTAATCTGTGCTCAACTGTATACTGTTTCAATTTTTTTCTTATAGCGTTCGTTTATGTTGTTGTTTTTTTTATCTAAAAATTGTTTTGTATGAGTTGATAGTGCTCTTTTCCAGTCTACCCTTTGTGCTTCTGTAATTTCCATGAAAGTCATTCCCTTAACACTTTGTAGTCACACAGCCAGAAAGACAAAGAATCTTACCGGTCACGGGCAGCCAAGGACTTTAGTACCCCCGATATGTCTGTATCGCAATTCCCTTTATGGGTTTACAAAGGTTTCACTTTACTCTCTGATTCTATCTCTGGCTTGCTCTCTCATTCTTTTCCGAGTTTCCTCTCGCCTACTTACTCCGTTCTTCTTCTCTCATACCTCATCTACTCTTTCTTTCTCCCTCTCTCCCAACCACATCCCTGATCTTAGGGTAGGCAAGATGAAACACCTAGTCTTCTCAGACATCCCGTGTGCATGTTACCAACGTTAAGGATCCTTTGGTAGTTGAAAATCGAAGTTTGGTTACCAGTTTTACGTCCCCTTCAACACTGTAAGGTCATTTAAGAGAAGGGCTACTTCAGGGCCAACTCGGACTGAGAGGGAAAAATCCCAGCAGAAAAAACAACCCCAGATCGTCCGCGACCAGGGATTGATCTAGGGTCTTCCTGCATGCAAGGCGAAGAGCCTAACCATTACACCACAGTACCGGTCTGAAAATCGAAAAGAGTAGGCCTATTAAGCCCCTACCCGGGCAAAATTCAAAATTAATTCCCACCCAAATACTTTGGAATGATTCTTGGCGCCGAAATGACCTTATAGAGTCTATGGAGCCGTAACACCCTAACCAACCAACCAACCAACTTAACCAACCAACTTAACAAATTTTTTATTTTCATTTTTTCCAGGCAGGGGCAGTGGAACAGCTTGAACAACGAATTCTGGAGGCAAGTTTGCACTCCTTTTTTTTTTATAGATATGGATGTTATTTCTGAGTGATAAAAGACTTGCCTGTGAACCTGGAGCTATGGGGTTTGAATCTCCCGTACTTGTCAAAAGTGAAAGAAAAATTATTTAGATGACTTGCTTAGATTTCTTGAAAGTCTTGACAGTTTTTGTGGCTTAGACTCTTGCCTGTTTGGACAGATGTACCATACCATCAAATATTTATTACTTCTTACTGTTGTGAGACTGTAACTCTTTTTGTACTTGTCAGTCTAATATTATCTTATCTGTCTCATGCTATCTTGTCTCATGTTATCTTATCTCATCTTGTCTTGTGTTATTGTATCTCATCTTGCCTCATGTTATATTATCTTGTCTCATGTTATCTTATCTCATCTTGTCTCGTGTTATCTTATCTCATCTTGTCTCATGTTATTGCATCTCATCTTTTCTCATGTTATCTGATTTCATATTGTCACACATTGTTGTATCTCATCTTACCTCGTGTTATCTTATCTCATCTCGTCTCATCTGCTGTCCACAGCAAGAAGGCCAGATTGCTAACATGGAGAACCGCAACTACTACTCATTGCACTGCCTACAGATGGAGACCCAGTTGATCCACGCCCACCTGGACATCTTCCATGAGATCGTTGCTTGTATGGCAAACGTGGAAGCCACCATGAGTGCAGACGTGAGTGACTTATGCTTGTTTAAAAATGCATTCTTTCATGTGGTTTTGGTTTGGTTACCAGTTTTACGTCCCCTTCAACACTGTAAGGTCATTAAGAGATGGGCTACTTCGACCCTCCGTTGCTTGTATGGCAAACGTGGAAGCCACCATGAGTGCAGACGTGAGTGACTTATGCATGTTTAAATGCATTCTTTCATGTGGTTTTGGTTCGGTTACCAGTTTTACGCCCCTTACAACACTGTAAGGTCATTAAGAGACGGGCTATTTCGACCCTCCGTTGCTTGTATGGCAAACGTGGAGGCCACCATGAGTGCAGACGTGAGTGACTTATACTTGTTTAAATGCATTCTTTTGGTTTGGTTACCAGTTTTACGT
Organism: Phyllaplysia taylori; assembly: GCA_032273245.1. Classification (NCBI taxonomy): domain Eukaryota; kingdom Metazoa; phylum Mollusca; class Gastropoda; order Aplysiida; family Aplysiidae; genus Phyllaplysia; species Phyllaplysia taylori. The sequence goes on from JAUKPP010294992.1 coordinate 20,805, forward strand.
CCCCTACAACACTGTAAGGTCATTAAGATACGGGTGATTTCGACCCTGTCTGTCAGGGCCAACCCGGGCTGAGAGTGAAAAAATCCCAGCAGAAAAAACGCAGATCGTCCGCAACTGCGATCGAACTCGGGTCTTTTGTACGACAGGCAAAGAGCCTAACAATTGCAACACAGCGCCGGTCTTTCATGTGGGTACAGTGAAACTTGAATGTCATGAGATCCTTGGGGACCAATGGGGTTGTAATCCAAGTGATGTGAGGGGATAATATGCTCAAGTTCAGCTTGACTTTGTCATCAGATGGAGTTTGATCTGTACTCCCTTATCGCATTACGCCTGAGGTTTCAATTTTATTTATCTAGGTATTCTAACAAAGACAAAGAAGGATAAAAAGGCGGCAATTTTCGTTTCTTTTGTTACAGCCAGGAACTCATTAAGTTTGTGCTTGTTGTATCGGAATTTCATTGAATGTGCATTTTTTATGCTGGCAGGCTGAATTTAGGTTACCGAGGAGGTTGAATTGTCCATAGTGTTTTGCAGGAATTTTCTATGAAATGCACTTTTACACATTAATGTATGTCTTCATAGTAAACTTCTGGGTGAACATATTTTCCTTTTGATTTTATTTTAATTTCTTTGTCTCTCTCTCCCCACTCTCTCTCTCTCTCTCTCTCTCTCTCTCTCAAACTCTCCCTCTCTCTTTTATCCCTTCCCCCCCCCCCCTCTTTTTGTTTTTGTTTGTTTGTAGTGGTAGTTTGTAGGTACTCTGGTGTGGTCTGCTCCTTCTACATCTTTCTGTAATAATGAAAATAATAATTAGTTTGTATAGCGCCTAAAATCCACTAAAAGTGCTTGATGACTGTACTTCACTTTTGTCATGATCTAGTTTGTGGATCTGAAATAACCTCCCGGTGTCGGCTGTACTGTAAATTCTCAACAAAACGAACCTTCATTTTTCTTTCCCTCAGTTGTCAAAGGTGTGGACGGACATGAAGCCCAGCATTGCCAGTTTGTCCCCCGAGTCCCCTCCCTCGTCCCCGACTCGCCTGTCCCCCGTGGGCTCGCCTAACAACAACGTGATGGGCATCTCAGTCTAGGAAGCGACGGCGACCCCTCTTACTGTGATGCGGAGAGGACAGTGGATAATGATGATGCCCGACACTCAGCCGCCCATCCCTTCGCTCGCCCCCAGAGAGAAAGACCGCCTCACTTTGCCTCCCTCTTGCCTGTATTCCGGAGTGACAGCGTTTAACCTTATCCATAGCCCAGGGTAGGCTAAAACAGCCTAAGAAGCTGGTAGCCTACCTCTATAACTAAATAACTTCAAACTGACTGACATAGCTCGGGAGTAAATTTGTTACCCCTTGATTTTTTTTTCTTCGCATTTTAGAATAACGTACTTCTATTGTACAGTTTTAGGATTCCTAAGAAATTCAATTTGACAAATGACTATGAAAAGCTAATCACATTGGTACCGATACTGTATCTTATTGACCAGCGGTCATATTATAGAACAAACTTTTCTGAGCCAGGTAATGCGATAGTAGAACACTGGCATCTGTGGTGTATTGCTTATGCTCTTTGCCCATCATGCAGAATACCTGAGTTCAATTCCCAACTAGAGATGAGTATGTGGATCTTTCTGCTGAGATTTATCCCGCTCGGCCCCAGTTGTCCCTGACAGGCAGGGTCGAAGCAGCGTAAAACCAAATCAAATGAAATCATCGTAGAACATGGAGTATATCATGTAGACCGTGTAAAACCCAAAAAGAGTCAAGACTGACTTTTAGAAAAAGATATATAATAAGTTTATTAAAAACAGCCAACATTTCGGCGCAGCGCCTTCTTCTGGGGCATGAAAAAAAATTGTAGAACATGGGGTATAGATAAGGTTAATGGCTGGACTGAGTCCCTCGTGTGTCACGGGTTGCGCTGTTTGAGATGTGTGGATGTGTCAAATATGGTGGGCTGGTATCATGCATCAGCTGTGGCCATGTGATGTTTGGTTATACTGACACAGGCCGACGTGTGGCTCTTGTGGGGGGGCACAGTGGTCCGAGGTGCCTTTTTGTCATATTTTGTCAGGGCGTCACGTTGACTTCCTTTTCTATTTTTTTTCTTTCTGTTCAGGGAGGCTTAGGAATCAATATTTAATTTACATGTTTACTGACTATCTCAACTGCCTTTTTGTGAATACATCATTACATACACATGCTGAATAGGTAGTTTATAGGACAGATGAAATCTTCCGAAGTGACACCATGTGCTGTCAGCATTGTTAAGCTCATATTCAGATTGGCTTGAGTTTAGTAGCTTTTGCAGCTGATACTGTTCCACTTTTACCACATATCTCCGCCTGCCAGTCATTAATACAATGAAGTTGATCTACCCTCAACTAGCAACCCCCCCCCCCCCCCCCACACACACACACACACACACACACACACACACAAACTCTTGAAGAGCTTCATCCCGATACATGTTGCATGCAAAAATATTAAAAACTTAACAATGCCACTTTTGATAACTGATTGTTGCCAAGAGCTATTTGAGAAATCATGAAAAATCATTTTTTTTTCCATCACAAACTTTTCACAACAATAAATTGCACTTTTCTCGTTTCTTCTTCCACTTGAAAATAATTTAATATGTTTTGTGATGAAGTTTTATACTTTCACCTCCTTTTTTTTTATCAACCACCCAACCCCTCCCCCAACAACAACAAGAACCACTTTTGAACTACTATTGTCATTTATCAAGAAAAAGTAAGCCTGACGGGCTGCTGGCTTGTGGTAGATTTAAGGAAATTTCCGTAACTTGAACTCAGATTTTTGTTGAGACTTAGTGTGGTGCAATTGGCTCATGCAATCTGACAAAGGAATTGGAATTGCCGGATCATTCCACATTGGTTATAACTATAATGCTCAGAATGTATGAAGTTTTTGCTGTGACCTGCAGACAATCTTGCCTTGAATGGTAGTCTGGGAACAAGCTCAGCTACTTCCTATAAGAGTAGTGTTACCAGGTTGACTACTTTATAGCCACATTTGGCCATTGTTTTTTACTATTATGAATAGAAATTTTCTTGCTTGGTAGTTTTGAAAATTTTGGCTACTTTTAGAATTTTGTAATTTCTTCTGTAAAAGTAATTTTCATATGCCTTCTTAAGAAACTCGCTAAAATTCATGTGCTGTTTACTAGTTACTATCATGAAAGACACGTAAACATCACAGTTGGCTACTTTTAGCTCTTCTTTACCTTCAAGTTGGCAGTTTTTCGACTTTGATACCTGGCAACACTGATATGCCAGTTCTTGAGCCAACTCTCTCTCAGCTTGCAGATTCGTGAACCTATTTAAAAGAATGTTGTTATTTTTCAATGTTAACTTGTGTCCAGAATGGTGCATTGGGCATGGACTCTAGTCATTTCCTCCTTCGTCTCTGGTCTCCTGGTGAAAAGCAAGCTTCATACTTTTTATGTATGTCATGCGGTCTGTCCAAATGAGTCGTAATTCGTAGATCCTAGAGTGGAGAAAAAGCTCTGCGATGTTAATTTGGATGATCAGATTTAATTTTTATTGCAGTACTAAAACTGCTTTAAGATGTGAACGCTATGATTTTAAATGCGTAAAAATACACTGGGGAAACTGTCATTTTCTACCCAAGATTAAAATTTAAGCAAATGTTTGCCCTAGGGGAGTACCTAGAATACATTGTCTAACTTTTAGGCTGTTTTTCTCCCTTTCACTGCTCTGCCTTTGGTCTGTCGCTGGGCAACTTTAAACAATCAAACATCAGCGCCTAACTGAAGTAGTAAAATAAATTTGTCACCATTTGAAAGGGTGACAATCAGGCTTTCGGACGATACCAATAACTGTACACGGACAAAATGGGACTTCGACTCATATGGACTTGTCGCACGACATCATGTATACCTTAAATGTCTCGTCAACAGGAATGTCATATCTAGGTTCTTCAGCCTCTTTCTACCCTCTGAAGCTCGGTACACCTATTCATGTCATTCATTAGGCTTGTTTGTATTATAAAATTATAAGTGTTTCCGTCACTGGAAGTGCTAGTTATACCCACCGTATTTTGTATAGTCATTGAACACATTATTTTTTATTAATTTAAGTTTAAGAATACAATTATATGTGTATCATAGGATTATTTGCTTTAATGCAGTGACTTGTTACCAATGATGATTGAGAGGTTGAATTGTATTTTGTTTTATGATCTAGGCTTGGTTTGATCAATTGATTTGAGTTGGAAAGTATCAGTAGTACAGAGATTGTGAAGTCTGCATCTACAATGATGATTGAATAGTTGAATTGCATTTTGTTTTGTGATGTAGGCCTGGTTTAATTCATTGACTCAGCAAACTTCTGAACAGGAAAGTACTGTTAGTGAGAAGATTGGGAAGTTTGCATCAACTTTAAATTGTGTTTGCCCTACTCAGTGATGCTCAGTTGTGGTTTCTTTCTTTTTTTCACCTTCTCCCCCCTCTCCCCTCCCCCCACCTTCAAAATTGATTTGTACAGAAAGAACTTTGTATGCTTATGTGCTTGGGTAACTGTGAAATGTGAGCAGTGCTATTAGGTACACAATTACAAGTGATACAATTAATAAGGATGTGTCTTGAAATGAATCTACTGTTTGTCAAGTTACGAAGTATTGTGAGATGCCCGGTTTTGAAGGATGTTGTGTGTGATACATTTGTTCTATTTGTTCTATCCAATGTGATGTCTCCAGTGATGAGGTGGTCGCTTAAAAAATATACTGTGATATGTGACGTTCATAGTGAAATGATAGGATCGTATTGACATAATGGTGGGGTATAATAATTGATTATTACATAAGGATACTTTGGGGGTGTAATGTAATCAGATTTTTTTTCTTTGTCCTACGAGATTCAGAAAGGCAAACGGCCAGTAGAAAAGTTGTCAGAAATGATCCTATGACATCTGAAAAAATATTATCACTTAACTTTTTTATTTTCTCCTATTTACAATTTCATAGTCAAAAAGGATATTTTGGTTACTTATGACTGATATGTTTCCTCTGTAATTATACTGCCGTAATGAATATATGGTGAGCATTTTCACTTTCATGTATGTGGGTCTGATGAAAGGTCATGCCAACTTTTTGTAGTTATTCGCCTTTTTATTTTGTTTTTCTTTTTAAGTGAGGCAATTTCTAAAGCATGTGACATCTTAATGTTTAAATTGTGTTCAGTGGCCATTTTTGTCTGGATAAGCATTGTGATAAATCCGTTTAAACACATACATTTAGTATTATTCGATTTTGTGACTCGATTCACGCTGAACAATATAGCTTTATATCTGCGCTTTTAAAGTCAGAGAATTGAAGCAGTCTAGGAAAGGGTTGAAAATTGTAAGGAATTATTTTAAAACTTTGCCATATCTGTCTAACTGAAATATTTATTTTTTAGGTGTTTTTTACCTTTATGTCTTTGTTGTTGCGCGTGGCTAAAATTTTTACCCTTTTGCCAGACCCACACACATCAATTGACTGATTTTTTTCAGAATTGAATTTTGAGTTTCATCTCTAGCTAAATGCGCACTCATGACCAGCTTCTTTGAAACATCAGGAGGATTATATCAGCTATGTTGTCATTCCAATTTCCCATGTGGAATGAATTAAAACTAAGTGTCTGTGTTGAACTTTTTCACATTCATACAACTTGTGTGTTTTCCTTCTTTAGAAAAGTGTATCATTGTAATTATTTTTTAAATTGTAACAGTTGGTTTTGTTATCACATGTGTAACTAATCGCATGATAGCATTGAAAAGTTATGAGAATACTAGCAGCACAGACCTTTATTACCGTCACTATTTATTAGCAGCATTATATGCATGAGTACTGTATGCCATACTAATTTGTTTATTCAGACGTTTCTGTTCCATTTATTTATTCCATTTGTAGACGAAGGGCTCATCTTGGTTTCATTTCTAGTCTTGTATATTATTTTCCCTAAACCGGTCTTCCAAGTCTTTATTATAGCCAATTCCAAAAGCTTGCCACTGAGAGGAAATTAGATAAGAAGCAACTTGGGACAGTCAAAAACTTTTGTTTTGACTCGTTTTCTTCCAATGTTTTTCTCCGTTCATTGATTCAACTGGGTTCTACTTTTAGCCTCAAGTACATATATTGGCTTGACTCATAGATTAGTTTTCTTTCCATCCTTCCCTTAGATTTTACTGTGCTATCCTGTAACCCATATTGTTTCAGCACCATCTGTTCTGTACATATGTGTAATTCTAACAAAATGTTTGTTTACTTATTTGCCGAGCTTATCTGGTCAGACCAGCGCCTGGGGTTTGATGGTTAGGCTCTTTGCTCTTCACTTCAGTACTCTTGATAGAATCAGAATCAGAACATTTACTCATGATGTCTGACAAGAAATTTGGCTTGGTCATGTTACGATGACAACAAGATAGTTTGTTTGGGATTTTAGGACTCCGTCGACACTGTAAGGTCATTTCACTGCCGACAAGATAGTGCTATAAAAGCATAACAAAACAAACTTAGATGCTATTAGCAATATTAATGTTTTTTTAAAACATACTAAGATTCCATATCTATGTCAGTCATGTGTAATGGTTAGGCTCTTCGCCTGTCATGCGGGAAGACCCTAGATCGATCCCGGGTCGCGGACGATCTGGGTTTTTTGCTGCTGGAATTTTTTCCCCTCTCAGTCCAGGTTGGCCTTGACAGGCAGGGTCGAAGTAGCCCATCTCTTAAATGACCTTACGGTGTTGCAGGGGACGTAAAAGTGGTAACCAAACCAATCAGTCATTCATCACTTCTGTTGTTATAAGTTACATCAGTTTTTCTGAGAGATAAGTGCCGTCTGCCACTTTGATGATTTTTTCAGTCTGTGTATTGGATACATTTGTCTTGATTTGCAAGGCTATTTGATTTCCTTTTGCAGTACCGTTACTGTTTACGACTATAGTAGTGCGAGATTTGAATTTTCTCAGACAACCTCCAACTTTCAGCGAATATTGATTCCCCCCATGGCATCTGTAGTATTCCCTCGGTGAGGAGATACACATTTTTGTGCCAGTGTGTATGTACGTATTGTCACTTCTCTACAATAAAGACATTAGTAAGTTTATGTACTTTTGAGATATATATAATAATAGTAATACGGTTTATATAACACCATATCCCCAAAAGGCTCCGAGCGCTGTACAGTGCATATTGATGTCCAACACAACTGATAAATCAGACAGAAAATGTACATCGAAAACTAATTTATACTGACATACCAACACACACAAATAAACACACATACACTTGAGATATGAAGAAAAAACTACTTCAGTCATGCTCGGACTTCTAACTATTTCAAAATGCTATTGGCGTATTTTTATTTGAAATATATTTTAAAGTAGCTTCTAATCCAATAAGATAAATATTCAGAAATGGTATAAGTCTGACCAATGTCATTATTGTAGAGCAGTGACAATGTATAATGTTGACAAATCTGGTCATGCTCAGATACTGAGCTGTTTGCTAGTTCCATTGATTGTTTCCATTTGATGAAAATATCAATATTATGTTTACAGCTTTGAAAATCAAAAAGTAGTTGCCTTTTAGTTATTTATATATACTTACAGTCGAACCTGTCTAAGATGACCACCCAATATCGAGAAAAAAGTGGTCATTTTAGACAGGTGGTCGTCTTGGGGAGGGATAATATATTGATGAAGAAATGTAGTTTGCGAGTCGATGGAAAGTGGTTGTCTTGAACAGGTGGTCGCTTAAGCAGGTTCAACTGTATGAATCATATCATTTTATTGTAGACCTTTGGCTTGAGCTGATAAAGTTCAGCTTGTTGTTGAGTCAAAGTTTTGATGTAGTTGCTGATGGGTTAAGCCTCTTTTTCACATGTTTTGACATGTCATTCTTGCCACCACGTTGATGGGATATTTGGCGATTCTGAAAGGATTGTTCTTTTTACCTGGGTTACACAAAAGTCTAATAGATTGAATCTGTGTTACACGCGCATGTCAATTCACGGGATATTTGGCCATTCTGAAAGGATTGTTCTTTTTACCTGGGTTACACAAAAGTTTAATAGATTGAATTTGTGTTACAAGCGCATGTCAATCTTGTCACCACGTTTATGGGATATTAGGCCATTCTGAAAAATTTGTTTAGTTTGTTTTTTTCCTAACCAGGATTGATTCAAACCATATGTTGTAATTTTTGTCAACTGCAATATCAGATTGGTATTTAGATTGAATGACTTATCCAGAGTTGGTAGTTTTGTTTGTTTTTCTTTGTTTTTGTTTTGTTTTTGTTTGGGGTTTTTTTTTTGGGGGGGGGGGGGGTGGTTCTGATGCCCCATTCATTTTCTCGAAGTTGACATTGCAACATAACTGACAACACAGTGTGCAAGCAATAGACACTCATTGTTGGGCAGTGTGTCCATTTTGATTCGGTCAATTGAAATTGAAAGTATCTACCTTGAAAAATATTTTAAAAGGTACCACAGTTTATAATTTGGGCTACAAAGGTGTATTCAGTGCCGTATTCAGCTTAAGAACTATCATTTTTTAAAACTCCTTGGCTGTGTGTTGCTTTTTTTTGTTGTTAAGGGTGGGTACAGTTGCCAAATGATTCATGACTTTGATACTAGACAGGCAGTAAGCCAGTAGACATTTTTAGTCTCCCTGTAGAAAACGTCCAACTGCAATATATCTTCTTTTGTCTGGTTGTGCAAATATTGAGAGTTTGACTTTGCCCTGGCATTAGCACTAGTGAGTAGTCCATAGAGAACTAAAATACTGTGATAAAAAAAGGGGGGGAAATACTGGAAAGAATTTAAAAACTCACCACATTCAACACTGGTTGAGTGTGATGAATCTTTTCGATTTTTACATTGTATTTTTTACCACCACCTCTCTTGAATCCTTGTAGACGCCCATGCATAAATTCTCAGTTGCGGAGTCTCGCGCCCACTAACATCTTTTCAGGGAAAAAAATCCGAAATACTCAGAACTCAGGAACAGAACTGATTAGTTTTATTACTAGTAGTAGTAGTTAGCAGAATGTTTTGGGATACTCTTCTCCATGATTGGCAAGTGCTGAATTTGGAAGCTGAGTATGTGAGGAAAGGATGAGTGTGACATAAATTGTCAGTCCTTCAATCAAGTAGTAGGGGGCGTCGATGGCCGAGCGGTAGTGCGCCCGCCTACAGATGGGAAGGTCCCGGGTTCGAATCCGGGTAGGATC
>JAUKPP010294993.1:1950-19692 GCA_032273245.1 Phyllaplysia taylori
AACACTAATCCCCCCCCCCCCCCCTCCTTTTACTCTTAATAATATGTGAATAAGAACTCAACCATGAACACATGCATGTGGACATATAGGAATAACTAACCAATGACAAGAAAAAATCACATGAACAAGACCAAAATTCAGGAGAATAGTGATATGTACTATAATTCCTATTAAAGCTTTTCTTGTGAAAGTAAAGTAGTCCATGCCAAAATCATTTGCCCGTAAGTCCCAAAGATATTACCATTAACGTACACTGCACAAGTGTAAGGAGTAGATTCCATACTACGGTTGGTTTGGTTTTGTTCGCTTACCAGTTTTACGTCCCCTGCAACACTGTAAGGTCATTTAAGAGACGGGCTACTTCGACCCTGCCTGTCAGGGCCAACCCTGGCTGAGAGGGAAAAATCTCAGCAAACAAAAAACCAGATTGTCCGCACTCGTGAATTGAATCGGGGGTCTTCCGCATGACAGGCAAAGAGCCTAACCATTTCACCACAGCAATGGTTACTAAGGTGCACTTTCAATAGGACACAAAATTTTGTGCAAGTGAGGAGGGCTCTGTTTATGCCAGTACCATGTTAAACAAGAATGTACAATTTTTCAAACGGAAAAATGTGATCCTGTTACTTTGTTTTTATCTTTCCTTGGGTACTGCTATACAATTTGGCCCTAACAACTTACACTCACACTTGGATAGTATACACGTAGGGGAAGTTTTTCAGAAAAGCCTACACACTAACCTTGAACTTCACCATCTTCATCGCAACGTCACTCCCATCCTCCGGGCAACTTCCACTCTAATGGAACTCTGCAATTTCCAGGAGGTAAGATATGGCAAGGCCTGGTCATGGGAGATAAACAGTAGTCTGTAACAACGACTGCACTGGCCCGTTGTTGGGTCCTGGTAGGTGTCGATGAGCCCCGCCCTGACCACAAGATCCCCCGCGGTGCAGCGAACTGCATCCCACAACTCACACTCATCCACAGTCTCGTCTGAGTCCTTCAACCAAAAACTGAGATCGTGGACAAATCGCATTGGGTAAAGACAGATAGGCCGATACACTTGAGGAAAACCTGTGAGCTGAAACTGTTGAGTGAATTTCTCACTTGCTGACCACAATAAACGCGGGTCTGGCAAACTACACACCATGCAAGCCATGTCGTCCAGATTCAGCACACAGATCTCACAATGGTCCCCATTCAAAATGCCAGATAAACACAAACCAACAGGGTGCATCTTCGTGTCAGAACCAGAACAGTTGTCACCCCGAGGTTGAAACATTTGTATTATTTTAACATTGATAATATCCTCCACTCCTTCAATGCAAACATTGTATGCATGATGATTTTCTGGTATCAACTCCAATTTCCAGTTTGCACAAAAACCAGAACCGTTTAAATCTGTGATAATTTGAGCAAATTTTGAGTTTGAATCACATCCATAGTTCCCTTCTATAAGAGACTCAGAGAGCATTTCCTGCTTTGGACTCAGACCTGGACCAGGATGAGCTGCATCCCCCCGCTCTGACAAAATCTGCACACCTCTGCCAGCGTGTGCAGAATTCCTCTCTAGTCCACTGCGTTTATGAACCATCAACATCTCGTGTCTCACCGGCAAAGACTCAGGACAAACGTCATATGGCTGGTAGCACTGGCCAAAAAAGGCAAAACATCTCTCCATACTTGTAGCTTCACAGCACGAGCCACCTCCTGCATCTGACACATCCATGGCTTCTCCGAGTTCTCCGCCAGTTTTGGTGACAGTGACACTTTCAGAGCACAAGTCTCCGACAACCTCCAGCAAGGAAGTTCTGAGATGAAACACACGTTGGCTCGGATCATCCCTCGACGCCCCATCGTCCCCAGCCTCTGCCATAAGTACATCAGTATCTCCATTGTGGGAGCTTGAACTCTCTTTCTTATCACCCTGCTTCGGAGTTCTAGGAGAGCATTCTATAGCACTGTACACTGCTTCAGGGTCTGACGGCAATACCCAACCTCGTTGAGACAAACTTGTCCCCGATTTTTCGTGACTACCCTCAATATTTTCCAAGTGCGTCATTTTTTCCTGCGACACTCCATGGGCTAGAGTTGTGGGGTTTGATTTTTCCTGATTTCCTAGACCCTTACTGGCGGAAGATGCTTTCTGATTCTGGAGATTTTCATTGAACTCGTCTTTCATTTCCTTGACAGATGCCGTTTCTGACTTGCAACGTTCACCGTCCATCTCTGAGCTCGAGCCATGAGTGCTATGACCTTCACCGATGCTACCCTCACAGCTGGATTGGCAAAGTTTCATAACAGCCCTTGATCGATGACCTTTCACAACCAAAGACTCATCTCCTACAGCCTTCACCTCCAGTTCCATTTTCTGCGAGACTGCATGTTTCAGAGCTTGGCTTACAAGGCACACAGGATTCCGGGCCTCATGCAACAGATTTCTGTAATGAGAAAAAGAATAAAAATAAGTAAGAATAGTGAGTGAAGTTTATTCTAGATTACGTTTACAGTCAAACTTCTTTGTAACTTGTACCTCCAGCCGCACTGACCACACAAGTTTTGCCAGTATATAGAAAGGAACAGCTACTGTATATACTTGGAGGTAGACTTAAGATTGATAAAAAAAAAAATCGATCCTATTGAGGTATGTCTTTAAATCCAAGGCCAATAGGAAAGAATCCATAGAGCTCATTAGAAATTCCTCATATATTAAATGATCTGACTACCATATCTGTCGGTGTTTTGCCCCTAAACCTGACAATCCAACCAAGATCAATGCAATGACAGGTAGCTTCAGGTTGCTGCCTTTTACGAGGGTTGTCATCCTTGTTTCGGCCATCAGATATTGATTCTTAAGAAATATCTCGAGTATAAGACGAGGGTAGACTTAGCCAGGCAAAACTTTGGAAAAATTCCATGCCTTTTATACCTGAGTACATACGATATATAAAGATACAACTAGCCCCTATGTACCATCATCCACCAACTACTTGACTTGTACTGTCATAATAAGCTTATAGTAAAAACCCCGTTAAACGGCAACCATAGGACCATTAGAAAGCTGGAGTTATAGAGAGAGTGGCGGGACGATGAGAGCAGAACAAGGGAGGTCATACACATTTTGGACAACAAGATGAGCTAATTTACGCCAATCTGTCAAAGATCACAAATTTTCTTGACAATCTTCAGCAGGTTCGGCTGCATTGTTGAAAGCAAAAACATTTAGTAGATCAATGCTCAACAAACCTCTTTCTCTTGTTGACAATGTAACTTGAGCAAGAGTATGCGGCACTGTCAAGTTGTAAGGAACTCCGGGCTGATGCATCGCCAACCTCTACCATAGCTATTCGCTCAAACACATGAGTTATGGAACCAGCAGTGCTGAAACTTTTGTCTTGGAACCTGGGAATGTCGTGAAGAAAGTGAACAAATTCCATCAAAATAGTTTCAAGTTAGCAAATTAAAGAGGCGCCAGCATCTTTGGCTGTTTTAGCCAACTCCATATAAAGATGTTTGTCTTGCAATCTGTCCATGTGAGTCGCAGATGCCAAAAACTGAGGCCTTGTTTAGTCTATTTTGATGATTAGAAAACAGATCTTCTTTGATGCACTATCTGAATCTGTTTTCTAAAAGTTTTGATATTGAGGAAACTCAGTCCTGTGTGTGCAGATAGAATTTTTTCAGCTCATATCCTGTTCTATAAGAGATCAATTTATGTCAAAGATTTCAGTTCTCAACAATATAACAGTTTTGGTTTGGTTTAAGTTCTACACCATTTGTAACACTGTAAGGTCATTGAAGAAGCAGGTTATTTAGACCCTTCCTGTAAGGGCCAAACCGGGCTGAGAGGAAAGCAACATTCCTACAGAGAGACATCTATCTTTTGGCAAAGTGGGGATCCCACTAACATCATAAAAGAAAAGTTTTAAAAAGTTAATTTTATTATACCCATGAGAAAATTCTTTTTACAATGATGTACAAACACATTCATATTCATGCAAACAATAATACACACATGTATAGTCATATGCATGATAAGTAAAAAAAAGGTAAGATTCATTGGCCTGTCAAGCCATAGATTTACATATAAAACCTTTTGAACATAAGGTAAGACTTGGGATGTAAACCACAGAGCAGACTGCCTAGCCTACAAACATGGATTCTAGTTTATTTGGTTACCAGTTTTACGTCCCCTGCAACACTGTAAGGTCATTTACGAGATGGGCTACTTTAACCCTGCCTGTCAGGGCCAACACAGGCTGAGAGGGAAAAATCCCATCAGAAAAAAACCCAGATCGTCCGCGATCGGAGTTACCAGGGTCTCCCGCATGACAGGCTAAGAGCCTAACCATTACACCACAGCTTACACCACAGCTAGAGAGACTAATATACTGTGAGGTAAGCTATAAACATCACGCATGACTGTGTTGCCCTCATGTAATCACACACTGATGCACTCAAGTAGATATTCTCAAAATTTGGCATGTTACTCAATTGGGGAGCAAAAATCATAAAAAATAAATTATGTAACAATCAATAATTACAATGATAGGACAACAGAAGATAACAAGGGTTGCCTGCCTTTACTCATTGAATTATTCTCAACACTTGTCTTCATAGATTGTGCTATCACTGACCTGAACCCAACACTGTGATACTCAGGGTACTTGTCGGCATCAAACAAAAGGACATTGGTTAAAGCAAAGCCAGATGCTGTCGACATGGCAACGACCTGCCAACTGTCGTGCCAGGATCTCATTGGCTTGTCCGCCGGTGTACCACCTTGGCCTTTGCACAAAGTGACCATCACCTGACCTTCATCTGAGAGGATGCTTGCACAGCTGGAGATAGAAGGAGATGCTCAGAATTAATTCTAAGACGGATTGGTCTTATTTTATTTCTTGTTTTACGTCCTTTGCGAGACTATGTTTTTGAAGAGGCAGACTACTTCGACCCTGCCTGTCAGAAAAACGCAGATTGTGTGCATGTGGGATCGATCTCGGGTCTTCTGTCTGTAAGCTAAGACCCTAACTATCACACCACAGATGGATCAGAGCTTGTTAAAACTACATAAGGGACTATCAAAAAACTTGTCCCATCTATCATCAAATAACTAGCAATTTTGTTTATGACAAGAAATTTAATGGAAAAATGAGATAATTTCTTGAAGACATTGTTACACATCAAATCAAATGCTGATTCATTCATGTAATTGATGGTCATAAATGAACAAGACAAAACCTGGGCACAGAGCTGCCAACCCCAACTAATGAAAAAACTGATGTTCAAAAAGCGTAAGATTCAGAAAAAAAATGTACAATCCTGAAACGGAGGGAAATTTGATTAGTGAGACATACATGCCTAAAACTAGTGTACAACTCATTCCACACACAAAGTCTAAAATCTGTATCGCAACTTTTTTGTGGCTGTTGCGATTGATTGATCATCCTGCAACAGGCAATGAATGGGACAGATAATCATCATCATCACTGCCTTTCTCACCCTGGACCAGGGTATAGGCTACAAACAAACACTTTCCACTTTTCTCTATCCTGGGCTAGCTTTTTAACCTCATTCCATGACTTTCCACTTCTCTGTACATCGGTGGAGAAGATCTCCGGTCAGTTGGGTCTTTTCAGCTTTGTCAGCTGTTCTTCATTTGTCCTGCTGTTGCAGAAGTCCCACCATGTCCCAAAAATTGTGAAAAATTTGATGTATTTGCTTGCGTTTCCGTAACTTATTTATAATTTAGTTTTTACAGGGTCGGGTGGTTGGCCCTCTGCCAACTGGATCTTTTCGGGAAGCCAGACCTATGCACCTTTAGTCGCCCCTTAAAACGTATCATGGCAGGTGTATTCTTTTATCCCCCATAGTTAACTATGAGCCCGTCACCTGCAGGGGATGGGAAAAGATGGTATGCCTTTGCAAAGAACTAGGCTGGCTTGATCAGTGGCACCAGTAGTCTTCATCTTTTTAATACAAACAGTATTCATCAAGAAATTAATCGAGCCACACACGATTCCAGTCTCAGTCGTCAGTGCGCCGTGTAATAGTATCCGCTTTGAGTATTCACCAATGATTCCGATACCAGCGCCTTCTACGACCGACTGACAATGAGTACCAGCTTGGCTCTCCGTGCAATGAGAAAGTGTTAAACCGAAAAAGTGCGCTATCTCGATGAAAAGGCATACAAGCGTAAAATGGCTGAAAACATCATAAGATTACGCTTTTTTGGCGTAAGGTTGGTAGCTCTGTGTGACTGAAAACAAAACCCCTAAAACTTGCACCTACAAATAACTGCTCACAGATTTTGTGACTTGAAATCTTTTCAAGTATTCATGGTACACTAACCTTGCAAAAAAGTCAGAGAGCAGAGCTCTGTTCTTCTTTATATTGTGTCGATCAGCGAGGGGAAAGTTGAAGATAATCCTTTCATAGCTGTACTGGGAAATGACTGGGTGAGTGTGCAGCTCTCTTGCATCAACCTCCAAAAGCACAGATCCACCTAGAGAGGAAATGGCAGAGAGAAACAGCGGCATTAATACACTATCTTGGTTTGGCTTGACACCCCTTGCAACACCATAAGGAGTGCACCATCTAATACAGTGAGCAATCCTGATTTATAATATTCAAACATTTCCTGACGTGAATTTTCAGCATCATAAATAAATTATCAACATTAAAATCAAATCACTAACACTGTGGCCGGCCAAATACTAATTTAATTTAAACTTTTTCAGAAAGGCAAATAATGTTCAGTATCAGATACTTGAAGGTTATTTCTTTACAGAGAAGCACCAGCTTCTTTGGTTATTAAGCCTCTCGTTCCCACTTTGATAGGCTTTACAACTTTGCTGCGGGTTATTCCATCTGATTTTGCCAGGATTTGTTGGATATTTACATATATCTCAATACAATGGCATCAAACAAGCTCTGGTAAGTTACTAACTCATACCAACACTGAGGGGATTTTTCTTTGTAAATGTGTAATCACAAAATAATTGACTGTATTGAGAATGTTACCAGCGCTCTTTCTTTCTTTTAGCTAGTAGAAAAGGCCTATAAAATATGCAATCATTTACCTGAATCTTGAATGGCTTTCATGTTGTCTGAAGCCAGTTTATGTTGCTGGATGGTTGCAGGTGTCTCGATATTTGAGCTTGTGACCTGGGAAGGCTGTAGGGTGGAATTCTTTAGCAGCGACACAGTGAAGGAGAAGTCTCCATCTCCAACCAGCAGTACTCGACCTTGACATGTAGAATCCATTCTGTCGGAGATTTAATAGAGATCACAAATCAGGTTTAACAAATGTCATCATCATAAATATCGTTTCATTGGCTCACAATTATTAGTTGCAAAAATTTCATTGAACAATTATAAGATAAAAGTCCTGCTTTCAGTTTTACAAACGACGGGTAGGGTGGGCTATGACTATGATGTAACTGACCATTCCTGTCTTTTAGCTCATTTCTCACCTTGGCAAGCAGACATGGTGTCATCAAACCTAATCTGGAACAAAA
This sequence comes from Phyllaplysia taylori, assembly GCA_032273245.1. Lineage (NCBI taxonomy): Eukaryota > Metazoa > Mollusca > Gastropoda > Aplysiida > Aplysiidae > Phyllaplysia > Phyllaplysia taylori. The sequence goes on from JAUKPP010294993.1 coordinate 9,471, forward strand.
ATAACAAAATCAAACCTCATCAATGATCTGCCAAACTTGATAGAAAGTTTCGGTCCAGCACTTGGGTGTAAATGTGTGTGTAGCAGGGTAGACCTTGTAGTAGTTTAGATCAAGTTGAACTTGTTGTAATTAGACTTACAGGTGTCTAGCTAGTGCTAGACTACGTAGTGGGTGCTGCAAACCGAATGCGTCTAATCTGTAAATTGCGGTAATCCGAAAGCAATAGAAAATGAAATCCTAGAATTTTTTCTGTCTTGTCTGTGTAAGAAAACTCACGTTTAACTGAATGCTGAAGTGAAAGGCTTCTCTGCTTGTAAATCGAAAAGAATTCCTATGGTTTGGTCTTCAAATTCTTTACAAACAACTCCTCAACAAACGACGACTGACTGGGGCTGGCGGGGTTGGGAGTGTGGTGAGTTAATCGACATAAAATTCATCATTAAATATCAATGATCAATGCCAATGCCAATACCGGCCGTGTGTAAGTAAGTAGGGTAGGCTAGATCTACTAGAAATAGAATAGTGAATAGTCATAGTAGATCTAGAATCTAGATCTAGATCTAGATCTAGATCTATATAAATATAATAAGTATAGATCTATTTATTTTTAGGTGACTGACCTGGTGGATTCTTTGCCTATAGATTCTAGATCTAGATCTATTTCTATTAAAAAAATTTGCAAACTTGTAGGTGGAGGGCGGTGATGGAAAGAGAGACTGATTACAACACAATGGTCAATTCAATTCAATAGTCTCCACACACTTTTTGAGGGACTGCTGTCGTCCGAGTCTGGTGGGGATGAATGTTAAATGTTGGTTGCATTGAATGTGACAGTCATGGCAGTCTTTCTTGAGCAGAGTAGTACATTGTTTGCATCACTACAAAAGCTACTTCGCTGAATATTAATTTATTTAATATTGGTGGGGGGGGGATTGAAAGTCTAGATCTAGTTAATCCTGTGGGCTGACCAATAGTATAGCCTTTGTAGTTTATTCAGTCTACATACACACTGACATTCATCTATGCCCCGCTGTCTTCTCCTCCTCTCCTCCTTCCCCATTCTCCTCTCCAATTTCTTGCTCTCTTTCTCTATCTTCCTCAAAAGGGCACTGCCAATAATAAGTCACAGTACAAAATACAACGTGCTGTCGCCGGTTATTCTATTTATATGTGTGTGCCATATACCCGGAGAGAAATACTTCTTGCTAGCCTATAAAAATGCAATAGGCCTATTATGCTGCTGCAAGGAAAACATCTGAAGGGCTTAAAACATTCTGACTTCGTCACCACAAAGGATGTAATCAGAGAAACCAAAATAAAAGGGATGCTAAACAATATAGGCCTATTAGTCTCTCGAGAGTTACAGTACTTACAGTAGGCCCACTCCTACTCTCACGTGATTGCTACACACAAGGAGGCTAGTCTACTCCTCTGGCCGGTGCCATAACAATAATTATAGTCGTGGGTGTTTGGCGGGGGTCCTCTTGTGTGATCTGCTTCTTTCTGCTAGTTTGTAAAAAAAAATCATGTTACCACGGTAGGCTTATCATTAGCATATATAAGCCTATGTAATGACTGTCCTGTCATCTTGGTTTGGTTACCAGTTTTACGTCCCCTGCAACACTGTAAGGTCATTTAAGAGACGGGCTACTTCGACCCTGCCTGTCAGGGCCAGCCCGGACTGAGAGAGAAAAAATCCCAGCAGAAAAAACCCCAGATCGTCCGCGATCGGGGATCGACCAGGGTCTTCCCGCATGCAAGGCGAAGAGCCTAACCATTACACCACAGCGCCGGTTCCTGTCATCTAGTTCCTAGAGCTGAAATAAGCCTTCAATTGGCGCCCACGGCGTCGAGAGTGTCGAAACTCAAACAAAGACAACAATAGCGACAAAGCAAATAAACAAACAAACAAAAATACATAGGCCTATCACAAGGCTTGGTTTTGTTGATAAAAAGAAAGTGGTCTGGAGGTTAGTACACGGGCGTAGCGTCCAAACACGCTAAAAAGCAATGCTTGCTCCATCTTTCTGATAGGCTGAAAGTTTATATTTTATTTTCTCTTACTTAAAGCCATTTTTTTCTGTTTTTCTTATAACAGATATTTTCTTTTCTTTTACTTTATGTTTGCTTGTTCTTCACCGGGAAGCGCTCTTCGCCCAAGGGTTAGTAGCCTATAGGCTACCGAGAAATACGGGGTTGTTTTTTCATTATTGGTCTATTCTAAGTTAAAATACTGGCAAGAGAAAGCCTAGTAAGAGAGATGATCATGTTTTAAAAAAAAGTTCTGATAGAGATTTGTTCTTTCAGGGAGATGCGCGTAACAAAAGTTTTGTCCCTGAACGAACCAATCTCGTGAGTCTAATTCTATTAGGACTGTAGTCACTACGGCCGGTTGGTTTCAGTTTTATGCCACAAACTTGCAACACTGTAAGGTCATTAAGAGGCGAGCTACTCCAACCTTGCTTATCAACAAGACCAACCCGGGGGGCTTTGGGGGGGGGGGGGGGGGGCATTCAAGCCGACCCCCCCCCCCCCCCCCCCCATTCAAGCCGACAGACGGTGCTCATGTTCAAGCTCCCGTATTCCCGTATTCACCTAAAATGGCATTTTTCTCCGTGTACTTCCCTGAAGTTGGAATTACACGCAAGTGTGGTTGGGAGGAAAGACCCGACAGCAAGATTCACGATGGATATACAGGCCACCAAAGTCCATTCTCAGCTCAGGTAGCAAATTTCAGTTCTCCTCAAAACATAGTCCCTTTAAGTGTCCTAAACACATTGAACCAACTGTTTTATTAGACCCCCCTCTCTATCTTAATAGAGAACTCTTAACCACTGAGTTACATTTGTTTCTGCTATCTGACCCCAGCCGCCAAAAAAAAAAAGAAGAAAAAAATGGTTATGACATGTGCGGTTGGCGGGTGCTCTGGCGGTCTGATCCTTTTCAAGGCGCTGAAATAACCTTAAGGGGTCGACAGCGCTGTTAAACCTTGACAAAACAAACAAATAATGAATAGCTGGAACTTCGGAATGAATTGAGGAAATATGATAAGGGAAAGTGCTCAGAAATTTGATGTGCTTTTAAAGTCACTGGCCAGCTAAAAAAAAAAAAATCTGGATGGGAACGTTCTTCTGATTTTCCCTTGAGGACTCACACATTATAAAAGACTTCTGTCAGATTGACTTCTTCGGGTTAGGTTGCCAGTTTTACGTCCCCAGCAAAACTGTAAGGTCTCTTAAGAGATTGGCAAACCCGGCTTGAAAAGGAAAAATTCACAGCAGAAAAAACGCAGATTGTCTGCACGTGGGGACGATCTCGCATCTTCTGCGTGTTAGGCGAAGAAACCTAACCGTTTCAATACAGGCGCCGATATTGACTCCCTTATTTCTGAGTAATAATGTAATATATTGAAAAGGCATAGAGCAAAAAAGGTATGCCGTCAACCGTTTTCATTTCGGTTAACACAATATGTAAGTGCAGTTTGTGTCAACATCATTTGACTACAAAATATTATTTTCCCGATCCCCTGGTCTTTCTTGTCCATTGTTCCAAAGCGATTCGTCAATTTGATTGTTACACAACCCTGGCACATAGCCAGCTTTACGAGCATTGTTTTCATCAATTTTCAATATTGTTCACTTAATGTCGACAGCAAGGAAGATTGTATGGTTGTTTAAGTTTTTTTTTTATTCAAATATGAAAAAAGAACGAAATTAATACACTGGATGGTGCAAGAATTTTCTTTACTATCAACTTTAAAAAGCTCTATCTGAAAAAAGGTCTGGTTTCTGGAATTGCTGATATCTGCTATGTTAAATGCAATCAATAGGCGGACATAGACTTATTGACAACGCAGTGTGCTAAAAAAATATCTTATGGTTTGTTGGTTGGTTGGTTTTTGGTTTAACGCCCCATGCAACTCTATAAGGTCATTTACGAGGCGGGACCTCCGAATTTTACGTCCATCTCCGATAGGACGGGGGTCGGAGCCATAAAAACTCCGAAAAAATCCCGGGGATCCTATCCGGATTCGAACCCGGGACTTTCCCATCTGTAGGCGGGCGCACTACCGCTCGGCCATCGACGCCTCCTTATGGTTTGTATTGAACAGCATTCTGTTTTGACAAAAATAAATTATTAGTCACCTGATCAGTGTGGGTATTTGGTTTGGTTTGATTATTACTTTTATTACATCTCTTATAACACTGAAAGGTTATTAAGAGACGGGCCACTTTGATCCTGCCTGCCAGGGCCAACTCGGGCCGCAAGGAAAAATACCAAGAGGAAGACACAGTCTGATGCTGGTGCGCATTTAAGATCGAGCTCGGGTCTTCCACATGATAGGCAAAAAGCCTAACCATTACAACACAGATGTCGGTCTTTGGTTTGGTTTTTGTTTAACGCCCCATGCAACTATGTAAGGTCATTTACGAGGCGGGACCTCCGAATTTTATGTCCATCTCCGATAGGACGGGGGTCGGAGCCATGAAAATTCCGAAAAAAAAAAACCGTCGGTATATTCAGTGTGGGCGTTCAATGAAGTTCAAAAGAATAGGCCTTGAGGAGCTGGAGTCGGCGGGATCAAGCGATCAAACGACACGGACAGACAGTGATCCTCTCTTTACATCAATGCTGAACCACTGGGCCGACATCTGGGCCGTACGGTCAATATACTTGCACTCACTGTCTCCGCAATAAAGCCTATAGTTGCAAACAAATGATTTGTCTCAGCGTACGAAATTACCTTTACAGGCGTTCGTGTGGCTCGTTTGAATGCGATAGTCTACGCACTATCTGAACGATCGGATCAATGAAGTATGCGGCACTGAGTCTTAAAAAAGGTGACCTGTTCCAAAAAATGCAATGCTCTTCCCACGACGCTCAATATTTGACTTGAGAGATAAAAGGAGCTCTTTAATTCAGTTTCAACATTGAGTAATTGCAACGGCGAATACCTATACCTCCTTTTCAATATTTACGCCCTTCTCCAAGCGAACAAACAAAGAAGGGATGTGAACAGAGCAGCTCACTACTAGACTCCGTATTTGCATGGCCGTCGCCTCCCCCCAAGACGGTAGCTGTAGGCAAACACTTTTACTTACCTGCGGTCTCTTAAGGCAAAAATGTTCAAATCTCAAACAGCTCACAGCCCCCTCCCCACCCCCCACCTTACCTCCCACCCTGTTCTTATGTTCCCTATTCTGACCATGACTGAGCGAACACGCCTTGCTATGACTATTTTTGGCACATACCCCCCACATATAATATTCTACCCCCTTTTTGTTTAAAAAAAAAAAAAAAAAAAAAAAAGTAGGCCTACCGCGACCCAAAATTCTAATTTCATCAGTTGTGCCTGTTCGATTTGATTTGATCTACTTTTGCTTTTACGCCCGCTGTAACACTTTAGTAAGGCCTTTCCTGTGGCTCGTTACTTCTACTTTACCTGTTATGGTCAACCCTGGCTGAGAAGCACGCAACAACGGCACATAGATAAGACAACAAACGAGAGAGCGAGAGAACGAGAAAAAGACAGTGAGAGAGAAAATGAAACACAGAGAGAGAGAGAGAGAGAGAGAGAGAGAGAGAGAGAGAGAGAGAGAGAGGGAGGGAGGGGGAGAGAAAGAGAGGAAAACGCACATCTGCGAGAGGAGGAGAGTGTCTGTGTGACAGTGTGGATATACATGTATATGTGGTGATGACTGCCTACAGTGAAAATTTCCAAGTATCTACTCAAGCTAGAATTGAATGTCGTCGACCGTGGCGATCGAACTCCGGTACTTTGAGTTGTATCTGAAAACCCTTTACACTACACCAAAGACACCGATTCTAGTTTTTTTTTTTTCAAACAATAAATTCTACGGTTTCTTATCTCTGGTTGAAACGAATAAAGCTTATCGATGAATGACGACACTCAGATTTGAAGCGTTGGCTTACTTCGGACACCTTTGCAAACAAGCTAAAGCAGTGACCTTTTTTGGTAAAAACGTATAACTTCCAAACGTTTTGAAAAACAAATCAAAATAGCTCTTCCTATGTAGACCTCTATTACGTGCATGTCTTTTCCCTTGCCTAAGTTCTTAAGGGCGCTCGTCAGGTGTGTATAGGGAAATCTTGCGTATAAACGGAACGCACGGACCATCCTATTTTACCATCCGTGATTGTCACAAAATCTGTTCAAATACAGTTTGTCTCATTCTGATATTTCATCTGCGGGGATCTAGCCTATATACTTACGATCAAAAGAAACTGGGCATCCCCTGCCCCTCTGTATTATTCTATTTTACAGAGACATAAATGAAATTTCTTTTGGTTTGGCTACTAGTTTTACGTCCCTTGCAACACTTTAAGGTCATTTAAGAGACAGGCTACTTCGACCCTGCCTGTCAGGGACAACCCGGGCTGAGAGGAAAAAAAAACAGCAGAAAAAAACAGATCGTCCGCGCTCGGGATCGAACCGGGGTCTCCCGCATGACAGGCGAAGAGCCTGACCTTTACACCGCAGCGCCGGTTGAAATTTCTTGATAGAATTATTTGATACAGCCAATGTACAGGCCGAAGTGAACAAAATCAATTAAATTAACACAGATACTTATCTTACATTCCTGTTTAAGCACGAAATGGTGAAAACCAAAAGTCTCAAATTCAATAACGCGTGTATCCGCTGTTGGCATCGATGAAGGCAGAGATCTTCGCCTCATGGAATAAACTAGCGGTCGGAGAAATGTTGAGGGATAGGCCTATTGTTCCACACATCGCATACTTATTGTAATTCAGGAATTATCAAGGGAAAAACCATGTTCACGCCATGAATCCCTTGACAGCGATTTCGCCTGATATGAACGTTATTGAACATCTCTGGGATCATTTGGGCGGACATATTGCTGCCATGAATCCTCAGCCACATTTGTAAACGCCACAAAACTCCAAGAAGTACTGGTCAATGCGTGAAACAATATCCCTCAACATTTTCTCCGACAGGTAATTTATTCGAGGACAAGATGCTCTATTGTCATCGACGCCAACGGCGGATACACTCATTAATTTCATTTGAGACTCTTGTTTTTCGATTAGTTTGGTTTGGTTACCAGTTTTACGTCCCCTGCAACGTTGTAAGGTCATTTAAGAGACGGGCTACTTCGACCCTGCTGTCAGGGCCAACCCGGGCTGAGAGGGAAAAAATCTCAGCAGAAAAAATCCCATATCGTCCGCGATCGAGGATCAAACCGGGGTCTCCCGCATGCAAGGTGAAGAGCCTAACCATTACACCACAGCGCCGTTTTTTTGGCTTTCAACATCTCTTGCTTAAACAGGAATGTAAGGTAAATCTCTGTGTTGATTTAATTGATTTTGTTCACTTCGGCTTGTACATTAGGTGTATCAAAGTCTTCAAGCTAGAAAATTCATTTCTGTTTCTTTAAATTAGAATAATGCAGAGGAATTATATGGCGTAAACATTTTCTTTTAATCGTGAGTATATTTACCATCTTATTGAACACCTAGCCAAAAGAGCCAAAGAAGCTGGTGCCTTCATAAATAAATAACAATAAACTAAACTGAACACCTAGTTCTCTTCCATCAAATAATATTGTTCGCCCATGGTCCTTCAGATGGCGTCCTTTGTGTAACGGTCGGCTTTTTGCTAATCACCTGGAGGACGGGAGTTGGATCCCACACAGGCGTAGAGTCCATACAAGGAAGGAAAGCAGTGCTTGTCCCATCTTTTTGACCGGCATAAAAATGTATCTAATTTCCCTTTCAAGCCATCTTTCTTCTTTTAATGTGCTTAAAAGAGCACTCAAGGAGCACGCTTCGCCCCTGGCGATCCCAACGATGGGAGAATATCTCCGTGTCTATACTGGTGTATTTGGTACGTCTCAACCCGGGTTGGTTCTGACAAGCCACCTTGGAATAAGCCCACCTAAAAAATGACCTTACAGTGTTGCTAGGGACGCAAAGGTTGCTAGGGGCGCAAAACTAAAACTTTTGTTAAACCAAAGTCCTTTTGCATTTTAAGGAAGAAAAAAAAAATCAAGCATTAATGAAATGCCGTACCGTAGGCGAGTATTTCCAATTTCCTATGTGCATTCGGGTATGGAAAACAAACAAAATCAATGTGACATATGGTATGGTTTGTTCCGGGGGCCGCCAACGCCGATGACATATCAGGAAGAAAAGAAAAGAAAAAGTCGATCGATACAAAGCGCTGTCAGTGGTAATATTTGAGAGCTGGGTGTGGTCCTCTTGGAGGGGGAGGGAATATCAACGCTCGCTGTCGACTGATGCTGAAGAGTGACACGAAGAAAGAGTGGGTGTTTGATTTCACTGTGCAAACTTGTACGGAGTGAAACCAGAGAGTCGGTATTTTGAGAGGAGAAATGAAGCCTCTAAACGCGAATATGGGTTATTATCGAAGCGCGGGTAACAAAAGAATATGTGGTAAGTGGGAATGATGATCCGCGCTTGGTTATTGCAATCCGCGGGCACGCTCGCAATAAACTGTTGTCACTGACCATTTCTCCTCTCAACATATCATAGGCTCTCTGGTGAATCTGGAGCACAGATTCAGACGGGCAGAGACATACTCATTTTCGAACCCACACACACAGAGGCACACCTACAAACACAATGACACACCCACAGAGGCACACCTACAAACACAATGACACACCCACAGACACATAGAGAAACAGACACACTTGGGGAAAACACACTCACATGACCGATGTTTCCTCCATCCCTTTCGGGCGTAGGGGAATGGCTTTTCGGTCCCAAAAGAGTCGGACCGTTTTCAACCTGTTTTTTATTTCTTTCGTTTTATTTTTTTGGTCCTTGTCGACTTGGACACTGGCGGGTGAGATCATCTTTTGAGCTTTCTGTCCGGTGACACACTCACATAAACGCACACAATGACAAACGCTCTGACTGGTATTGTCGCTGACACTCCACAAGTGTCTAAGTCATTTTGGGTGAATTTAGATTATCTAAATGTTTCCTTGGGATTCATGAATAACATTCTATCAGGATTACTCTCCAAGAAAACCTTGAGGAAAGTGATATCTTCTTAACTTCCAACCTGTGGTGTAATGGCAGAAGACTATTCGCCTATCATGCGGAAGACCCGAGTTCGACTCCATGTGCAGACCAATATCTGCGTCAGTGTTCTAGGATTCGTCCCTATCAGCCCGGGTTGACCCTGACAGGAAGGGTCGAAGTAGCCTGTCTCTTCAATCACCTTACAGTGTTGACAGGGACGTTAAACTAAAGCCAAACCAAACCAAATAAATTAATAGTAACAAGATGATGTGAAAGAAAAACTCTTCATATCCATAAAATGGAATTGTTCTCATTTGTTTCCTAAGGTACAAAAATATGACTTGACAATTATGAAAGGACAGTGACAATATGCAGTGAATATGCACATAGATAAGACAACAAACGAGAGAGCGAGAGAACGAGAAAAAGACAGTGAGAGAGAAAATGAAACACAAACACACAGAGATAGAGAGAGAGAGAGAGAGAGAGAGAGAGAGAGAGGGGGGGGGGGAAGAGAGGAAAACGCACATCTGGGAGAGGAGGAGAGTGTCTGTGTGACAGTATGGATATACATGTATACGTGGTGATGACTGCCTACAGTAAAAATTTCCAAGTATCTACTCAAGCTAGAACATACCATCATTGTGCTTCCAGTATGGCCTGACTAATTTTTTTTTGCTCTTCTGGGATAATGGGGGGAAACTGATTTCGTCCGACTCTGTGTTAACATTATGGAAATACTACATTTGAGCAAAACGTTCCGGCACCTTTAAACAAATTTTAATGTAATACAAAATGATGCCCTGTGATGTGGGGAATTACGCAATGGGCTTGTTCCATAGTGGCCTAATTCGGATGTAGGCCATTTTGGAAGCCCCATGACGATACATAGGCCTAGATAGTAGACCTATCCCTCTCAAGAAACTTGAGTAGATACTTGGAAATGTTCACTGTAGGCGGTAACCTGATAATGCAGTCACAAGAAGAAAAAAGGGAACACCTAAGCATAAATCGTTATAGGCTGACTATAGCTAACGCATACATTGAAGTATTGTTTTGGACTATTCACTCGCTGAAAAAACGTGTCCCCGGGACTTTCAGCGAACTTGGTGGTGATGGTGGTACTTTGATGCTATCTTTAGCTTGCACTACCCCATACCAAGACACATTAGCTACGTGTAGCTAATCA
>JAUKPP010294994.1:0-10024 GCA_032273245.1 Phyllaplysia taylori
AAAATTCGTGTAAAATGCCTTTCCCAAGGACACAACGTCGGGCCCGAGTTGGGATTCGAACCCGCGACCTTCCAATCACGAGTCCGACAGCCTAACCACTAGACCACCGACCCCACAAAACAAAACAAAAGAAACCACCCACCACCACCACAAAAAAACACCCAATAACATTAGCATCAAAGCACGCACACCATAATTTCTTGCTACACTGTCCAACGCATAGGGGCCTAATTGTTTACGTCAATTTCTCAATCAAGCTTCCTCGGAAATATTGTATAAACCCTTCCATAATTCAGTTTACTAATATCGAGGAGAAGATCTAGGCCTAATAAATAATGATTTCTCTAAAGTGGTATTTACCCGGTGGGCCTACTGTTCTATTCCAAAATTTAGGGCTAGGCCTATCCAGTGGCGAGTTTAGCAACCCCAGTAAAAAACAACAACAACAACAATCCAACCAACAACAAAAGCCCGCACCGGACACAATGTATAATGCATATTTTTTTCTCTCGTTGGAAATTGCATTGAGAATTACTTGGGTCTTGAAGCCCTTGAGGCCATGAAATAAAATGAACGAATCCATCAATCAATCAGTAATCTCTCTCTCTCTCTCTCTCTCTCTCTCTCTCTCTCTCTCTCTCTACCGGCGCTGTGGTGTAATGGTTAGGCTCTTCGCCTTGCATGCGGAAGACCCCGGTTCGATCCCCGATCGCGGACGATCTGGGCTTTTTTCTGCTGGGATTTTTTCCTTCTCAGCCCGGGTTGGCCCTGACAGGCAGGGTCGAAGTAGCCCGTCTTTTAAATTACCTTACAGTGTTGCAGGGGACGTAAAACTGGTAATCAAACCAAATCTCTCTCTCTATGTGTGTTTGTCTGTCTGTCTGCCTGTCTTCCTTGCTTATTATGACAACACATAAATTGAATACAAACAAATTTTGTTTATCCCGAGGCGAAAACTGGGCGACAAAATATTGTTTGGATAAAACACCATTGTTCATTTACTGTATCATTGAATGGCCCTTCAGCGACGCCCTCACTAATCCCCCCTTTCTTCTCAAAACTACCCATGCTTTCTTTGTGTGCTTATGTCACTATGTGTGACTATCCCGCCATCAAAGCTTCTATTCATATCATGTACTATTGTATCGTGAATGCATGATTTCTTTCAATACACGTGACAAGTGACCACACTTATCACGGTCTATTGTGCGAATTAAACACCTTGTTACATCACTATCTCAGAATTTAAAAGAGCGTTTGTGATTAAGCCTACGCCCAATTATATAAGCCTGCAATGGTGGGATTTACGAAAAGATTATCTACTAATTTAAGTTCAAGGAACAAAAAGGTGTCTACCTCTCTTTCTTTCTGCTCTCTCTCTCTCTCTCTCTCTCTCTCTCTCTCTCTCTCTCTCTCTCTCTCTCTCTCTCTCTCTCTGTGCAACTAGAATGTCAATATTATGGCTACATTGAAAAATGTATCAATACTGGCGGCAGTAACCCTTCCCCCCCCCCTCTCTCTCTCTCTCTCTCTCTCTCTCTGGTTCAAAAGACAAAGCAAAGAAACTGATTTGACATTTCGCTCATTCTTTTAAGAGAGTAGCCTTCTTCTCCCTAATCCCTTTCCCAAGAAGGCCCTACACCAAGCGAAAAAATGGAATAGACCTATTATGTCATGTACAAAATAATAAAAATCTTAGGTTGCGATTTATATTTTAGCCGCAGATCTTATTTAATACCGGGGACTCTACGTTACTCTCTCGTGGCCACGAGTCGGATGACTTTTCGCGTTTTTTTGTTTTTGTTTTTTCTTTTTTATAGTTTCTTTCTTGTATTTTAAATATATCAGCCAAAGATAAAGAGCATCTTTTTTATTTATTGACTGTTACTTCATAAGATGTGTTGACATTTGAAAGCATATTTTGCAATCCAGGCGTATCTGTCAGTGAGTGGTTCTGATTGCGATTATCGAGCCCAAGGTTGACCTCATTCCTAGAATAAATCTGACACACGGAAATTCGTCCAGTTTTAGATCTATACCAACAACAACTGTGTGATGTGAAACTTGTAAACAATGGCTCGTGTTCAGGAAAAGTGACTTTCGCGTGAACCCCCAGATGGATTATTAGTGCTGCAAACAGGGATTCCTTGTGTTAGAACAATATTGTGCCCATGGCACGATGAATACAGCGTGTAGATCTGTGGTGGAGGAACGATGATCATGAACGAGACGAAAGAAATTATGAGAAGTGGTGGGATTATGATGAAACTGAAAACTGGACGAGAATGGGACAGAATGTCATTTGACTTTGACCACCTTCACTTTCAAGACTTGATGTTCAAGTTTTAATCTAAAATTTATAATCGCCGCAGAGAAGGACATCATAAATATCATCATCTAGTCAATCTAGATCTAGATCTAGACCTAGCCAAGTCGAGTGTCAATGTCATATTACTAAATTAGGTTATTATTTACACTTCGATTTAGATTCTCTAGATCTAGACTAGACCATAATCTACTGTCCGTGTAGCTTGAGTAATTTTTAAAGCGAAAGTGTAAAACCCAGTAAAAAGAGTGTAGTGTAATTTGTGCTAGCTACTGGCTTAGCTACCACCGTGTAGTAGCTTGCTTTTTCTACCTTACGTCAGCAAGAACTGAATTAGAATTTTAGGTTAATCTAGACATCTAGAGCTAGATATAAATCTAGATCCCAGATGAGCTAGTAGATATATAAAGTAACTAGACTTTTATACATAATGCTAAGTAAAGAAAAATAATGAAAGATTGGCAACTTACTCAGTTACTCGTACTCGTAGGCTACTAATCATGTGAAAAGTTTCTGAAGTATGATGGGTAGGAACAGATAGATGGGAATTACTATTATTCAGTTATGATTGAAGTGTGTCAATTAGACACATTGTTGATGAAAAAAACCGTCTGGTGCTAACCTTGTTCACAATGGAAAACCTGCCCCGGCCTCTGGCCGGGAAGGATGAAGATCTCCGAAACTTGATGGAGATATTTCCATCCATGGATCAAGAGATCATTACAACTGTACTGATGTCAGTCGAAGGGGGAAGTGAGTACTCAACATACAACATACTTAAAATCAAATTGTTTTGTACATCATTCAATGATGTTTTAAAGTTTAAAGGGAAATATTATAGATCTAGAGCAATAGGACTTATATATATATGTTACTACTATTTTAAATGAACCGTCACCCAATCCTCATGAGGCACTCTAGTTTGCTTATATGTGTTGCATTTTATCTGTTGCGGATAGGAAGAGGCTAGCGGTACTTGAGTACGGCGACATCAACAGGCTAATCATACTCGAGTTGGGGACATCGACAGGCTAGCCATGCTCAAGTATGGCGACATCGACAGGCTAGCCGTACTTTTCTTTAAACAGTACGGGTAGTGAAAGTTGCAATACGTAACCAGAGAGCAGAATCTGCAGAGCACTTTTCTTTTTTCAGCTTTTTGCAAACGAAGCACAAAGACGGAAATAGAGATCTAGATCACTGAGATCTAGTATCTAGATTCTAGACCTAGCTAGATCTACTTGATTGAAAAGCCTCCTTGGGGTCCACCGATGCCGATAATCAAACCTAGTTTTTCGTTAAGTACACTATGATTTTTTTAAAAATTTTCAAAAAGAGGGAAAAGAGAGATATTTATTGTTGTTTTTAAAAAGGGAGGGGGATGGAATTCATGATCGAGACATGGTTTCAACTCAGAAACTTTTGAGAGAAATTTGTTGAAAAAAAGAAAATCATGTTCGAAACTAGATCTAGATTTGAACTCACAAACTTGTGAGAGAAATTTGTTGAAAAAAGGAAGAAAAATAATGGGAGTGAGATTTGAACTCACAATCCTCTGATTAACAAGCGGACTACCACTAAGCGGAAAACGAATATGTCAATGTGAAGCCTCGTTCAATACTTATTATTGGTCAGGGTCCACCTGAGTACAGCTCGCCTGTCGATGTCGCCGCACTCGAGTACGGGTAGCCACTTCGTTCGGATATCTTGCAGGTTACTTTATTTAAAAATAATTTTTTTTATTAATCATTTAAAATGTTCTGATTAATCTTGAAATTGTGGTGAAGTGGTTCTAAAGGCTCTTTGCCTGTTATGCGGAAGACCACAGAGTCCGATACCATGTTCAGAGAATCTGGGGTTGTTTTTTCTGCTGGGATTTTTTCCCTCTCAGCCCATTAGGCCCTGACAGGCAGGGTCGAAGTAGCCCGTCTCTGAAATGACTTTACAGTTGCAGGGAATGTAATCTTGTAATCAAACCAAACCAATCTTGAAATTGGATCTTTCTCTGTTGTGTAACTTACAAGCCTGTCATGACAGAGTGAACCTACAGTTTTGGCACCCCTCTATCTCCTCTCCCTCCCTCCATCACAAACTGTCACGTATTTACTCACTCATGCACTCACTCTTCTATTCCATCTCCTGATGGACGCTCTATCTGCAAGGTCATAGGGTCATCCTCTCATACACTCATTCTTCCTTTGCGTCAAACTCTTTCCCTTCTCTGCATTACCATTTTACTTTCTATCTCTGTCAGTCTCTTATTATCCCTGTCTCTTTCTCTCTCTCGTAAAAGTTTATCCATTAGCACACTTACCCATAGATGCGCTAACTCACTCCTCCACACCTTCTCTCTGTCACCATCTAACGCTTGTCTACCTCTCTTTCATGGGTCTATCCTCACTCTTCACATACCCATGCATATTGTCCCATACAGAAACTGATACCATTAGGAACAAGGTAAAGATTTATTTAATTTGCAAGTGCTCTTGCTCTTTCAATTTAAGTTAAAAACCATGATTTTTTTTTATTTTTAAAGAAAGGAATGTTTGCAGCAAAATGTCCCTTCACAGTGTTAATTTATGATACGATGTGCCTAAATATGCTGCGACAAATTCTAAATATCTAGATATTTTATTTCTGCAAAAATTAATGTCAAAGAGCAATAAATTTGCCCCGAAATTCGTACAAACTTAATGTGAACTTGTATATGTGTTTCAGTTGATGAAGCCATTGAGAAATTACTGGAGATTGCGGAGGAAATGTCCACACCAAAATCACAAGAACGAAATGATCTAGCCCTCATCGCATGCAGTTTGTTAGCTGATGAAAGCATAATTAATGGTGTGGAAAAAGCTGATAACGTTTCTGTGAGCACACTTCAATCAAGCCAGACGACTGATCACAACTCTTCTGTTGAGAATATCTGTCAGGATAATTCCCTAAACAACGACATATCTGACTTGGATCTGAGCAGTGGCGTTTTGCATGAGGCGAAGATTGTAGCCAGTGAAAGTGAAAGCATTAGTTCCTGCACTGCTTTACCTCAAGCAGCTTCTTCTGATACAGAAACAACCAACCTAACTTGTGTGACAAATAGCACTGACAAACAGGAACTTCCTGCACCAAAGAGCAGCGCAGCCAAGCAAAATTTGCATGTGGACACATCAGTTGCCTCTCAGGCTGTTCAACCAATCCAAGAATCATCTAAGAACGACTGCCAGTCCAGCGAGACTGCAGGATCACTTCCTTCGCCAAGGACCCCAGAGTATTTGAAAAAGCATAGAGGAAAGAACGTTGCATATTGGGACAGTTATTTCACCACTTACGGTGTTGATCCAGAGGATAATACTAACGATAAGGCCTCAGACATTAAAACAGACGTGAACACTGCCAAGTGTCCAATGGACACTCCTGCAACAATGGAATCATCAGAGGCTGAAAATCCTCAAATGAAATCACAAGCTAGAGCTGATGACAGCCAAGAGAGTGGGAAGAGAGGAAGGAGAGGAAAAGCTAAAAAACGCGGCACAAATGGGAAGAACGATGCCCCACCAGTTTCTAGTGCTACTCAACCGACTGGATTCAGCAGCACAGCTCCGCCAAATCCTGCAGCTCTGGTAGAAAATTCTAAATTGTTGCCATCGGCTCAAGAGTTCACCCCCATGGATTTTAACCCCTCCGCACAACCTGTATTGGGTGCAGACGTTGTAACAGATGGATCTTCAACAGCAGCGGTCTCACAGAAAAAAGGGAAAAAACATGGAGATAGAAAAGAGAATGTGATGCCAAAAGGCTCAAATCCCTCACGGCAACAGGGAGGAAATCCGTTTAACGCGAACCACACTTCAACATCTTTGCCAAGCTCAAACGGCTCAGAAAACCCTACACCAGCAGCCAAAGCACCTTGGAGAACTGCTGGTAACGTCAGTCAAAAAGCCCCCTCTCATTCAACACCTAGGAAATCTTCCAAAAAGCCTCTAAGTGTGACAAAGATGACAAACGCAGGACCTAATGGACCCAAGTCTGCTCCACAGCAGCCATTGAAACCTGTGAAAGGATCACCACAGTTGACCACATCTCAGCCTCCACCTAGTGATGGCAGATTGCAAAGCCAACAGCTTGCAACACAGATTTCAAAAGCCAAAACGGCATCGACTCAGTCTGAAGGAGTAAGTCAAAAGACCACCAACAAACTGGCGTTTCATGGCACCAGGTCACCAGTTGGGATGATGAGACGATACCTTCAAGAAAAAGAGCCTGTTATGTTCATTCTTCGAGGTCTCCCCGGCAGTGGCAAAAGCCATTTGGCTAGGTAAGTAAATTCAAGTAATTTCTCACTAAGTAATTCCTCATTGAATTGATAGATGAATTTGCACTGTCTGTGATGAAATGATTAGGCAGCGGTGTGTGTGTCTTTGTGTATTTTTGCATGTGTGCCTGTGTGTTGTTACATCATGTGTGTGTGTGTTTTTGCTTGTGTGCGTGTTTGTGATTTGTATGACTGACATATTGATGCTGACTTGTTGTTACGTACTGTTACTTTGTGGATTATGAATTTCATTGTATAGACCATTTGCAAAATTAATTTTTCTCTTTTACCATTGTCCCAATCTATTTCCTGGCACTTACACAACATTACTGTGTTGATAGTGCCATGTAACCTCACTAATACGAACAACAAACAAACCCTTTCGAGAGCATTATTGTCTTTATATTTTTATATCTTTTTATAATAATGCCTGCCCATTAATCAATTTGATTATCTTTGCTGTATTAATTTTTTCCCAGATGTCTTATGGCTGAAAATGAAGGCAAATCAGAAAGTTGCGGTGGAGTCGCCCTATCGACAGATGACTATTTCCACAAACATGGTCGTTATCGATTTGACAGAAATCTCTTGGAGGAGGCACACCTGTGGAATAGGCAGAGAGGTAAGTCTTTGGCTTGTGTGCATATTAGGGTTTTAGAGAATTAAATTATGATCGTGCAAAATATTCTCAGGTTTGAATGCTCTCTTATGAACTTAAGATTTAACACCTCCAGGA
Source organism: Phyllaplysia taylori (assembly GCA_032273245.1). Lineage (NCBI taxonomy): Eukaryota > Metazoa > Mollusca > Gastropoda > Aplysiida > Aplysiidae > Phyllaplysia > Phyllaplysia taylori. The sequence continues at coordinate 7,372 of JAUKPP010294994.1, forward strand.
CGGCATTATTTTGGTCACAAAAATTTTGACTCCTAAGGGGATCAATAACGTTCTTTCAAGGAGCGTCACCTCACCTGACTTCAAAGTCCTTTGCTGCTGCCTGAAGAACTTTCTCTGTGGTGAGGGTTCGTACCGCTCTTTTATCTTCTTTATATTCTCTCTGCTCACCCTGTGAACAATTTTGTTATTTAATTTTAATAACAATTGTAAATTAATGTAAACAGAGTCATTCATGTATTTTGTCAAATTCCAAAAGCACTCTTGATGCTTTTTAGGTTGTAACACTACATTCATGTAATCTGATAGCACACTGCATAACAATAAAATGGTAAAGTACAATGTCTTTTGCCTCTTCACAATTAGATCTCTAATTTAAACTTTTGTGAATAATCTCTAAATTATGCAGACACTGACTTTCACACAGCTGCTGAAGTTGTAATGTGGCACACTCACACAACACACTCACACTCACACACAGGCCAGCAACCACATTTTTTTTTTTACATGTTTAGGCATTCATGCATCTACACGAACTTTCATCTCTGCCATTTGTGTGGCTAAAATTATACTTGACAATTCAGCATCTGCCTCTGAGGCCTGTACATAGACCTCAGAGTCATGAGTTAGAATAGTGAAAATATTTAATGTTTGTGTTGACTGAACTGCTATGGTTAGGCTCTGTATGATATGTTGCATGCATAAGGAAACGAGTTCAAATCCCATGTTTGGAAGCTTATTTAATGAAGCATCCCTGTCTTTCTGCTAGAGTGTATTGTGTCCTTTTTTAACTGGGTTGATCCTGACTCCAAAATAAACTTTCAGTGGTGCTAGGGGCGTATATGCAAACCCTACAACCTAATCACGTAGTATGTGAAGCGACATTATGAAATCATGCATTTGGAATGGTTGGTATCACATTAAAACTTGCATATTTCTCCTGTCTGTTGTCTGAAAAAGCATTGATCTGTCTTGAACAGAATTCAAGATTTAAGAAAGTGGTGATTATCTGCTGAGGGAAAGCAAACCGAAAAAACAAAGTAGACTTCAGCCGCTTTAAAAATCTAATAATTTTTTCTTATATAAATAAACAACATTCATTTTAAAGTAGAATTCACTATGAAATCTGTTTTAAATAGGTCCTGGAGCAAAAAGAAAAGTTGATAGTAAAAATACCTAACAGTGGTGAAAAAGAAATTAAACCATAAGTTTTTATAGAATACATAGAATTTGTCACATGAGTGAGCTGTTCCAGGTGAAAGTTACGAGCCTTGATGACAAGGGATACTACATCCCAGCTGAAAGACACTGATAATCAATAAAAAGAGCTGCCCCACGTGGGCCTTGAACTCCTATCCTTTGCATAATAGACAAAAAGTCTAACCAATACAGCACAGCTGCCAGTTTTTGCTTATGTAGTTAACTTTTTCATTGCCAGCTGCCAGCGCTCTTAGGAATGGAGTGTCCCCCGTCGTCATCGACAACACCAACACAATGCTGTGGGAACTGCTTCCATATGCAACTCTGGTAAGTCACTTTGTTGCTGCCATCAGTCTTTCTGTGACATGGGAATCGACATAAATAAGTTACAGCACAAGGCTACTTATTTTCAGATGATGCTTTATGCTTTGTTGATGAGATAGTTTAACAGGGGAGGGAGCTTTAAGAGCTCTGTAGAAATCACAGACAATCAATCACTCTGGATTCAAACCTGGGACCTTCATAATCCAGGACAATCAAATTACTGCTGTCACAGAGGTCGCCCTTTTACTGAGAACTCTTTACTGTATATGTATATTTCAGGCACTGAAAAACAACTACGATGTCCAAATTGTTGAACCGGACACTGTGTGGCGCACCAACGTGAGAGAACTCACAAGGTAAGGACATTTTGTGTGTGGGCTTTCGGGTGATGTTCATACAGTGAGCCTGTGCTACTGAATATTCTTAATGAGGGGGTGGACGAGGATGAAAGTATTGAAAGTTGCTCTCCAACAGAGATACTGCAATCTGGGATCCCAAAGGATTCGAAAGAGTTCGTAACACGTGTGGGAATACAAACAGTTGTGCGAGTTACAATACTGAATTTTGCTAATTCTGGTTGAGTATTGTAACTCTCGCAATTGTTTGTAATGAGGAGATGTACATGTTTTCTTTTGGAAGTTGTTTTTTTTTTGTCTGATCAATGTATCCTTGGAAAACTTTTCATGCTGGGATCTACTTTCTCTCAATCTTTTTTGTTGTTAGTGTTTTAAACATCATCAGCAGAGGCCTTTTTTTTTGTACTTCTAAATTTTTGCAAGGCGAGAATGAGATTTGAACTCACTGCCTTACTTGTGCTTCATTAATTTGGTGACAGTGCAATAGAGAACTAAGATGATGACATGCTGTGTTTGTTTGTGTTTTGTTGGAGGCTCTTTCTTATGTTTATTTTTATTTTTTTCTTGTTTTGTGGACATTGACTTTGCAATTTGAGCAAACTAGGTGTTATCTTTGTTGTTTGACCTTTTTCTAGATTTATGAGCAGCCTTTTGATTTTTACTGTCTATTGCATACAGTATTTATAGTGCCTTAGATTTTCTCACCTTCTCTTTCTGCCTCGCTTTCTCTCTCTCTCTCTCTCTCTCTCTCTCTCTCTCTCTCTCTCTCTCTCTCT
>JAUKPP010295027.1:0-10023 GCA_032273245.1 Phyllaplysia taylori
CTTCGTTCTGGGGACTCTAAATTTGGATGTGTCAATAGATGACCTAAGCTGGCGTGATGGAACATATGGTATTAGAATCTCAGACAGATAGGAAGGAGCATTATTATTCAGGCATTTATGGCACATGGTGGAAACTTTGTATTTGATTCTTTTGTCAACTGGAAGCCAATGCAGGGCATTTAACATTATTATACATCCCCCAATGAATATATCCAAAAAAATCGAATAATGTCAACTATTCAGTTATCTAAATTTTAGTTTTGATCATTGAACAGGCATAGGACATGGACCAGCCATCTGTATTAGTGCAGTTGTAGCGTGACGTTTTGAGGACAGTGAGAATCTTTCAGTTAACGGCTGATCAATTACATTTTTATTGTTGAATGGCAAACGGCGGGTAGACCTAGGCCCTATATAAAATCCTGATGCGCTGAGGAGATGAGTTGTTCTTTTTAGCATCTTGACGCACATCATACTCCTTTTAACTCTAACATCATATTTGTAATGCAATTTAGAAAGCTTTGGTCTTCGAGGGGTTGATTGATTGACTGATTGATTTATTCATTGATTGATTTGGGCTGAACATCCCTTACAACACTGTAAAGTCATTTAAAGGGACAGGCTTCTTCGACCCTGAGTGTCCGGGCCAACTAGGGCTGTGAGGGACATTGCCCCTGCAGAAGAACGGGCTCGATTATACAAACTGTCCTACGCGGTACTTGAACTCACGTCTTCTGAACGGCAGGCGAGGAGCCTAACGACTACACCACAGGCAACGTTCTCTGAGAAAGTGATGTCATGAGAGGTACTTGAGTGTGTCACTTGAAAAATGCAGCACATTGAGCATCTTGTCAAGGATAAGATGCGCAATAGAACTGTAAGTGTTTTTTTTTTTTATTGTAATGAATACGAAAATGTGCAATATCATTATGAATATCTCACGTGCGAAAATTTGACGGAAACAACATCTGCAAGACTATATTTTTGTGATGCTCTAGTTTGGTTGACATTCTATGCTGAAGCTATCTGCTGGTTGGTCGTTACTGAGCAAACTTTTCACCAGTGATAAGTTCTTTCCTGCATAGGAAACCAAGCCTGTACAATAGATCTATTGAATCAAAAATATTATGACAGGTTTGAATTGCTTCAGATCAAAGAGAATACCTGGATGCAAAGCAAGTCATAGAACTTCATACTGTATCTGAAGGAAGGAATGTTATTCAGGGAGCATTCATTGTTAAAAAAGTATAAGGACAGGTTTGCATTGCTTCAGCATCAAATAGATAATCTGGATGCAACTCATGTCATAGAACTTCATACTGTGTCTGAAGAGAGGAATGTCGTTCAGGGACCATCCATTGTTCAATGGCAGGTGCGCACATAAATTAAGAAATAAGTACAAAACCCATTGTTATCTCTATGGAAATGGATTTTCATCTGCCTATGTGAAAACTAAGGCACCCGAAGAGATGATCTTTTCACTTATCATGTGCCATTTGTATAGCAGAAGTGGTTTGTTTCAATGTTTGGGGTTTTACGACTCATTCAACACTGTACACTACAGGATCTTGTCACCGTTTCTATCCCATGTTCCTGCTCCAAGGGTCTCAGAGCTTCTTTGTTTTGCATCAATGGGAGGCAAACAGCGGTGAAGAAGAGAAGGAAGGAATGATGTAAATTTTGGAGTCGAGAGAAAAGTTCAATCATACTTTCACCGAAAAATGAGGGAAGTATATGATTGTGACATTTCACCGTGACAGGGCATTCTCCTCCCTCCGACAAGCCAAGCAACAAACACATTATGTGTACACCCCGGCGCCAGGACGTAGATAAAACCAATGGCAGTTCATCATATCATAGTAATGAATTAGGAGATGCACACCACACTAGGGCGCCCGCCAACCGCCCATTAATTCTCATTGAACTCGCCATTTATAAACATCGTAGCCCATTCTTGGAAGACATTCGTACGGACGAATATCCAATAGTAGCCTGTGCTGTATTCACTTCGACTTCCGTGGTATAACGTCTTGGATTCGTTACCTTGCAAAACTGACCAGATGAGTCTTGAGTGGGAAAAAACATTTTTCATGATCAAGTTTGTCCGTCAGCTAAGAATGATTCCCCTCAGCCTTGATTAACCCTGACAGGCAAAGTCCAGGTAGGGCATGACCGTTGAAACTTACAAGAAGCGTAAAACCAATCCAACAACATTGCGATTATCACAACATAGTGGGGGGTTTTGAACCCCTCAAAGTTACAAGTGTGAGTAACACAAAGGAGCTGTAAAGGTTATTTCATTGACTGGAAATCAATTACATTTAAATTGCATTTTTCAGTAGTGTCAATTCATTATTGACATGCCTGCTATAGTCACGATTCTCTTTAAAACACTGTTATTCAGCGTCCAAATGAGGTGTCATTTGTGACGTTTACTTCAGGCTACTTTTATTGTGACAGTATAACAAGTATGATGAGCAAAGGCCATCAAGAATGTATCTAGTTGTCCTATCTTTCTTCTTGTCAACAATACAAGTCAGTAGAAAGAAAGCCTCAGTGTTCCATCAAGTGTCAGCTGTCAGGAACAGACTGTTCGACAATCTGAAGAATGGACGCACAGACAGAAGTGCCTTCAGCAGACCTCATGCTATGTGCCATCTCGAGAACAACACATAGGCATGGAGGTTTTTACAAAGACTAAGACACTTTTTGTTGTTCCATGGTGGATTTTCGGGGATTTTCATTTGTTAGAGGACACTAATATTATAACTGCAGTGCCCATAGTAACATAATATACCATCAAAAGAAACGTCTCCCTGTCTTGAAATAGGCAAACATAAGGACATATGATATAAAAACCTGCCTTTGAATGCATGTATTATATTGAAATATCCTACCAAGTTTAGCATGGTGCGCCCATATCAATCTGGCTTAAAGGGCAAAAATTACTATCAATTTATTATCAAGACATCATTTTCAGTAGAATGATGAGCAAACCATAGCATTATTTGCCAGAGAAGCATTCAGTCCATTTTCCCAATACTAGTCCTATAGATAGCCTCAGTGTTCCATCAAGCGTCAGCTATCAGGAACAGACTGATCGGCAATCTGAAAGAATGGACGCACGGACAGAAGTGACCTCAGCTGACCTGATGCTATGTGCCATCTCGTGAACAACACATAGGCATGAGGTTTTTACAAAGACTGAGACACTTTCTGTTGTGTCGTGGTTGGACTTTTGGTGATGCTCATAATTTGTGAAAGGACAGTGTTAACTTCAGTGGCCATGGGGATTTCATGATGATACATGGATAGCTGTTTTAGCCTTCCTTTGTGACTATAGTTTTTCACTAAGTTGATGAGCAAACAATAGCGCTTTTTGCTGGAGAAGCATTTTGTCCAATTTGTCAATACACGTCCTGTGGAAAGCCTCAGTGTTCCATCAAGTGTCAGCTCTCGGGAACAAACTGTTCGACAGTCCAAGAGAATGGACGCACGGACAGAAGTGACCTCAGCTGACCTCATGCTAGGCGCCACCTCGTGAACGACACATAGGCATGGAGGTTTTTACAAAGACTGGGACACTTTCTGTTGTTCCGTTGTTTGACTTTTGGAGATGCTCATTTGTCAAAGAACAATGTTAACTTCAATGGCCATGGGGATTTTCTGATGATTCTTGGATAGTTATTTTAGCCTTCCTTTGAGACTATAGTTTCTCTTTAGTTTGATGAGCAAACAATAGAGCCTTTGCCAGAGAAGCAATCATTCCAATTTGTCAATATAAGTCCTGTAGAAAGCCTCAGTGCTCCATCAAGCGTCAGCTATCAGGAACAGACTGTTCGGCAATCTGAAAGAATGGACACACAGACAAAAGTGACCTCAGCTGACCTGATGCTATGTGCCATCTCGTGAACAACACATACGCATGGAGGTTTTTACAAAGACTGAGGCACGTTCTGTTGTTCCGTTGTTTGCTTCTTAGTGATGCTCATTTGTCAAAAAACAATGTTAACTTCAATGGCCATGGGTATTTTCTGATGATACACAGATCCAAGAGAATTGACGCACATACAGGAGTGACCTCAGCTGACCTAATGCTATGTGCCATCTCGTGAACAACACACAGGCATGGAGGTTTTTACAAAGACTGAGACACTCTCTGTGGTAATGTGGTTGGACTTTTGATCACTCTGGTTTGTGAAAGCACAATCTTAACTTATATGGCCACTAGGATTTGTTGATGATTCATGGATATGACGTCAGCATCGTAACCAGCGATGCATGGATGCACTATACGGCTTTTCACAAAAACAAATTGTCCAGTGTACTGAAAAGCAGGTTTTATATAGAATCCTATGTTTATATGATTGCCTATTTCAAGGTAAATACTATTTCTTAGAGGAGTTTATCTTTTTAACTACCAGTGGTTTGGTGAGCAAACCATAGCATCGTTTGTCAGAGAATTATTCAGTCCAAACTGTTAATACAATTCCTATAGAACGCCCCAGTGTTCCATCAAGTGTTAGCTGTCAGAAACAGATTGTTGGGCAATCTGAAAGAATGGACACAACATAGATATAAACTACTTCATTTCTCTATTCAGGGACACACAGACAGAAGTGATCTCAGCTGACCTCATGTCACCTCGTCAACGACACATAGGCATGGAGGCTTTGTACTGACTGAGACACATTTTCTATCATCCAATGGTGGATGTGTCGATAGTGGCCAACAGTAATTTGAGTTTTGTGACTTTCTACTGATTGTAGAATGTAAAGCTCATTCGATTATTGAAGTAGAAAGAGCCGCTGTTGTCGGTGGATTTTGATTTTTACGCCCCTTGTGGCATATTAGGGTCATTTAAAAGACGGACTACTTGGAACCTGTCTTTCAGGACAAAAACTAGGCTGAGGAGGGCAATACATTCCAGCAGAAAGACGGAGAAACTAGATAAAATATAAACCGCCCACATGAGACTCGAACTCCCATCTTCTACATGCAAGGCGAAGAGCCAAACTATTACACCACAGACGCCCGTCAGTATTCTGGGTCAGTTGTGTAAATTATTGGTGGCTGCGTTTCCTAGCAACAGGCCATGAGACTTGTCTTTAAAACCGCTTGTTGAACCGGCAGACCTGAAAGGTATATTTTCAAGTCGAGGACAAACCCGGGCTCAGATGAGCGGAGAGATTTGACTGATTGCGTAGAGCCACCAAGGAAATTTTGGTGGGGTGCTACCTCCCAGCATACAAACAAAATTTATCCGAATTGGTGTAATTTCTTCTCAGTGTGGGAATCGAACTCCCGTCTTACACATAAAACAGTGGAGAGACTAACCGCTACACCGCTGAAGCCGGTTTCCATGTGTTTATCCAACATTGCGAGACAAGCAAAGACACATTCCAATGTTACAGGAAACATTTAGGCCAGTTTTTGTGAGGAGACCTAACACAATGAGTCCATGAGTAACTTCTGGGGGCCATGCTGTATAGGCACAAGAGGCCTACATTGTACATAAAATAGAAAGGCTAAAGACTGCTGCGTCAAAGACTCCTCCCCTACCGAGCGGACGTAGATCAGTGGGTCCACGTCCCACCCTCCACCTCTGCGGGAGGAGAATGACCTACAGTGGCAAATTGTCACATGCTCCGAAAATCTCAAAGTGAATGTGTGACGTTTTCTCATGCGTTTTTACGCTATTTTCCTCCCTACTTCTTTCCTCCTTCAACATTTGCATCCCAGTGCGGCTAAAAAATGGATGAACCCAAACCCAAAGATTCAGTATTTTCAATCTCGGCGTCGAATATGACCTTAATAGGTTTCAGAGGAGCCGTAAAACCCCAAACAAACAAGGATCTCATATCTTGTCCTCGTCAATCTCTCACCACGGTCAGATCAAGATCAGACACTAGACAAAGTCGCTGAAGCGTTTTTATGATAGGTATCTTCAGACATTACATCAGATCTATCACCAACGCAATAGTCGCCATGACCAAAAGTGAAGCATCAAGCCAGACAGCCCGCTGGGCTGCTGTCTACTGGCAATGTCAGCTTTAACTTTGACTATGCCTGTGAGTGAGAACACATAAAAGTCAATTTCGTCGCTACAGAACTATAAACAGCTGACTTTGAATTTGGTGAAAAGCTGTGGGGTTTTCTTTTTCATGATTTGCATCATATAACTCATTCTACAAGTAACATTCAGACAAACTGACCCATCCAAAGAGTCGTAGCAGCTCTGGATTCTAAGCTGCTCAAAAGTACACAAGGTAACCTTGGTTTTCATGGTAGATTTTTTTTTCATAAATAACCCAAGAGACCAGTCAAGGCCAAGAACAAACATACACTCAGACAGATGACAAAAAAGCGTCGTCCGCCATCACTGGCAGCTCTAGCTTTGACAAGGTTAAAAGTGTACACAAACCGTGTACTACGACCCAAAAAGGTACAACATCAGCCCGAGCTAACAGAAGAAGGGAGTCAATAAGAGCAATCTGTATTTGTATCACCAGGTTATTCTGAGGCTAAAACTATTACCAGAGGGAGTGTTAGGAAAGCTGGCAAGAGCAACACACAGTACCCTTGTTGGGAGGAGGTCACTATGGTCCGATATTATTATTATTATTATTATTATTCTTACCATTATCACAAACAGTGCCAATGAAAATCTCAACCAAACTACAGCAAAAAAACCCAAGTCCAGTAGATGCTTATCTTACAATTTAGTTTGTATAGAATGGTTGTACCATAATGACTTGATAGTGATGTATTTTAAATGTTGCACATAACATCTTTTGCCTCGAGAACCTTCAATTAGAGGTAGGTCAAATTCGATTAAATTATCCGTTTCAATTAATACATTTTTAAAGAGGTAATGAATTGAAATATAAACTCCGTGCTTCCCGAGAGCTTTTAAAAAACGAAAAAAGACCCCAAATTCTATGTTTCGCCTTCACCACGAATGAAAGTTGTCTTGGTCTTCTTTTCAATCTCTCTTTCATAGGATGGCGAACCTGTTCTTTAAAGAATCGCTTTGAGAGTTAGATTTTGGGATGTTTTCCTGTGAAACGAGGAAATATAAGAACAAAGTAATAATATAGATCTTAGATTGCAAAAGGCCAACTCCCAAGTGAAAGGAATGCTTCTTGAGATTATTCGGATGTCACAAATAGGAATATCTGTTTATCTGGATTTCTATACCGGCTTGTTGCCCTGCCTTCCACGACCTCATCTTCTCAAAAAGAAAAGTACTCCAAGTTCCTTTCTACATGAGATTTTAAGAGTCAAAATGCGTCAAGTTGCTGGACGTACGAGGGCTGTCCCACGGAAAACCGGAAAATGTCTATAAAATCCACAATTTTAGACGTAGAGTGACGAAACTTTCACATAATATACCTTGAGCAGTACTTTATGTCTCAATGTAATAGCCATCACGATGAATGCATTTTGTCCATCGTTGGATAAGAGAGAAGAGACCCTTCCTAAAGAAATTGACGTCAAGAGATTTCAACCACTCCTTAACAGCTTCCACAAGGTCGTCTTCATTGGTGACCCACCTTCCAGCCAGATGGTGCTTCATTGGCACAAAAAGGTGATATTCTAAAGGGACTAAATTGGGAATATGAGGACGATGGGGTAGAACCTCCCAGTCGTACTTTTGGATCCTGTTCTTGGTCATGTTTGCGGTAGGTATATGGGGTAGCGTTATCGTGTTACAAGATGACTCCTCTTGCCAACCTGTGCTTTGTGCTCATGAGTCAGCTGCTTCGGAACCAATTGAGCAGACACCTTCCTGTAGTGCAGTTCATCAAAAAGTTATTTGTACTCTAGACTTTTTCATGTCTAGAGTTTCCGATATTTTGCGATTTTTGAGTCGTCTGTCTGTTTGAATGAGTTCATTAATGCGAAAGGTGTTGTCCTCTGGTTTGGCAGAAATGCATCGCCCAGAAGGAAGTTTGTCATTGATATCAGTATGCACGGCTTTTAAAGGATTACATCACTTAAATACCCATGATTTCTCTCCATAAACCTCCTAAATTTCTGTGAATTTCCCGCGGTTTGCACCCGTTTGCGAAGAGAAATTGAATTTCAGATCTGAACTCCACCTTTGACCTCATTTCAAAAGGGGTTGCCATTTTTGTTTAACTGCCATATTCGTAGTTCTTGAGTGGTGCCCATGTTTCTTCGTCAGTAAATCACGAAATAGTTGTTCTACAAGTTTGTTTTTACAGAATGAAAAAATTCGTAACACTTTCCCAGATACAGCCATTTTCCGGTTTTCCGTACAGCCCTCGTATATGTGTTAAAACTAAATTACTCCATAAGGTAAGGCAATGTATCAGGATTGCGTCTACCCGCCGTTTGATTCCAAGAGAATAATGAAAAGGTATAAATATGTACGGATGGCTGGTTAGCAAGTTGCTAAAACAGTTCGAAAGGCTGGTGCATCTATGAATATATAACTGAAAAACACCCAACAAAGAGTGGTTGGTGGGTGCTCTGAAAAAGGATTTTACACCTTCTTTTATATTGTTTCTGGGCAAAGATGCTGGCGCCTCTATAAGTAACTTTGAACTAGATTATAGTGTTTCTATTGCTCCAATCTATGTTCCATGTTTTAACAAAATTACAGTCGGTAATGCCATGAAACCAAAACGCATGGCACGACGCGTGGTGGAAGAATGCATCATTTCATTTCATTTCATTTCATTTCATTTCATTTCATTTTATTTTATTTTACTTTATTTTGTTTTATTTGATCTTATTTTATTTTATTTTATTATTTTTTATTTCATTTAATTTAATTTTACTTTATTTTATTTTACATTATCTTATTTAAAGTGATATTATATGACTGTGCACAACGCAACATTGCTCATGTTTGTCATTTGTGCTGGCTGGCTTTTTTCTCCTTTGTTTTTATTTATTTTTTAAAGCGACGCATCCTTTTCTTCTATTGTCCGTTCCAAAATATTTGGAAAGCACACGATTGTATCGTCGAAATTCTAAGTTTGCAACGTTATAGAATTCCAACGCTAAAGGCCTGTTTACTCACTAAGCTTTAAAGAACGTTTGATCGCTACTATACAATAAAACTAATGTGACATTCAGAGACAAATTGAGCGATACAATCGAAAACCTTCACACACACTGTGTACACAGTCTTTTAGTCTAAGTACCCCACCCCCTCCCCAAATCGGACTGACAACCCGTGAGTGAAGGACTAAATCTCGTGGAAGAAGACTACTCACGATCTTCTTAGACAAAAGATTGTTAACTCAGCTATGACAATACAAACACAGCTATCTTTTCTTCTTCATATTTAGAGTGTGGTTAATTCTTAATATTCTTGCGTGTGTACTAGGCCTACAGTAACCGACTTTAAACAGGAAAGAATGTGTTGCCTTAATTAGAAATCGTGATCAATTAAACGGACTTTTATTTGGTATCATAGAAGCATTTTTATAATGTGCTGATACATAAGCACTAGCCACAAATCTGGTTACAACCGAAAAAGCATTCACAGAGAAATTATGCTTCAAATATGTCCATGAATTTTGGAACAGGCTATATCGCTTTTGTGTCATAATAGATAATCAAGATGTTATACTCTTTGAATTCCATCGTTTACAGCTTGCACAGAAAGTAAACCTACCTTGCTTGGAAGGACTTTTAACCAATGCTTCAACCAAGGAACCCAATGGCCCAACTTGCTCTTACCCAAACTCCGACCCCAAGCCATACCTCTAACCCCTACCCTCATCCCAACATCACGACCCTTGACCTCACTCTAACCTGTCCCCCACACCCACCGGAGCTCTGAACCGCGCCGCCACAAAAGGAACAACTCCACCCCGTCACCCTTCACCCAAAAAACACACTGGTACCCGCACTCAGTGCCACGTACCCTGTCCTCAAACCAATCCAGTATCCCTTACCCTACACTCACACACACACACTCTCACACACACACACACACACACACACACACACACACACACACACACACACACACACACACAC
>JAUKPP010295038.1:0-10022 GCA_032273245.1 Phyllaplysia taylori
CCCCCCCCCCCCCCCCCCCCCCCCCCCCCCCCCCCCCCCCCCCCCCCCCCCCCCCCCCCCCCCGGGTGTGTGGCCATAACAATTGTATCAGAAAATTCTCCTTGTTCAAGGGGCTCCTTGATGCTTCTATAAACTGGTGCAAACTCCTGTGATTTCCTTTTTTCCTCTCAATCGATCAATTTGCATTCATATGTTGGTTTTGTTTTCCTACACAGCTGTTTGCATCTCTCATTTTGAGCCACATCAATGTGAAGACAACAAGTTCTGGCCTGTGGTCCTGGTCATCCTATTTCACGATGGCATTTCCAGTCTTTGGCTCTGTGACTTTATCACACATTACCATGTGTACAGGTGACTGATGTGGTCCGTTTCACCCTGTTTAGCAGGTTTAACTTTCATTTTTGTTGTAGTGAACCTTGCATCGTTGTGAATTTATTCAAAGGAACATTTGATGTCAGTTCTGTTTGATTTTCGATTTACACTCCTTGTAAACACTGTAATGTCAGTTAGAGTCGTGCTTCTGCAAGCCTGTTAGTGAGGGTTCTTTGATTATCTGTTTGTATGGCTTAAAAGTGCTGAATAATGTTTTTTATGGTCTGCCCTCCAAATTATACTTTTACGCCTACACACACATGCACACACACATACACACACACAAACACCAAACCTAACATATTTTATGCAGAGGGTGAGAGAGAGAAAAAGAGAGGCTGTAGAAAAGGTTAATATGTGTGCGTGTGTCTTGTTTGTGTACAAGAGTGAGAAAAGAAGAGAGACGGAAAAGTTAGTGGGCTATAAAAAAGAAGAATAAGCGAGAGAGAGAGAGAGGGTGTGTGAAAGAAAGCAGGTAGAGAGTCTCCCCTGCTTTGAAATCAATATTTCTCACGTCCTGACCAGGTGGAGTGCCTAGCCCTGTGCTGTGCCAGGCTTCAGTGTCCAGTGTGACCACCCAGATGGCTATGCTGGCTGTGTTCCTCAGTGTGTCAATCCACTTCATCGCCAGTGGGAGCAAGCTGGGCTATGGCTGGACTCTCGCTCAGGTGAAAGTAAAAAACTGCCAAATCATTTTTGCCTTGTTAGGTTTTTTTATGCATTTTTTTGGTCTGTTTTACACTCTATGTAACACCGTAAGGTCGTTTAAGAGACAGACTACTTCAACTGTCTGTTAGGGCCAATCTGGAGTGAGAGGAATATACCATCCTAAAAGAACGGAATCACATGGAAATGGGAATGGGCCAGAAAAGGATATTAGTTTGATAACTCTCAATAGTCAAGTAGGCTAGAAAGCAAGCGAGTAGTCTGAAATCGAGTAATATATGTTGCTGCCAAGTTTAGAGTGTGTTTAAAATTTAGTACACTTCTAAAATGATTGCAATGAACAGATAGATAATTCGGACATTGCTCCCATCTATTCCCCAGACGTGGCTCCGAGAGTCGAGCTTTGTGGAGAAGTTCATGTTGCTAGGCTGTGTGTGTCACGCCGTGAGTCTGGTCTCCAGCAGTTTTGTGGAGGAAGAGCATCAGACCCTGTACTTCCTCACCACCTCTGTGCACGTCCTAATGCTGTTGAAACTGCTGTATATACTCTGGCTGAGGCAGAGGATGATGGTGGCTGGCTGCACCTCGAACATTGCTGTGGACGAGGGCAAGAGTGGTGTTGAGAGTTCATATAGGAAATTAGAGCAATCAGTCGACGGTGATGGTGGAGATTGTTTCAGGAGAAACATCACTGAAGGCACCTCTAATGTTTGTTTTGGTAAGTTTTGCTTTTTTATCTATAAGATGTATTGGTTCAGTTTCTTCTATAAATTATCACATTTTTCACTGGGTTTTTTAGGGATGAGGGACAGAAGAGGTGGAGTGGGAGAGAGGGAGAAAAGTTAGGGTGAGCATGACATGTGTAGTTGTTTACCTATGTCTGTCTCTATGTGTGGGTTTGTATTTTATAGTGTAGCATCTCTTGCACACTGCAAATACATGTTTTTTTAAGAGACAGGCCACTTCAACCCTTCCTGTCAGGGCCAACACTGCCTAAGAGGGACACTGTCCCAGTAGAGTGAGATTATATTCTAGATCAAACAAAGTGCCCCATGTGGTCCTCAAACTCACATCCTCTACATGATAGGCAAAGAGCATAACCATTATACTACAGTCGCCAGTAATGCCTGTGTGTGTGTTTGATCATATTAAGTACTTCTGAAATGTTTTGCATCTTATGTGTTGATGTGCAATGAAGTTCCCTTGATGATGATAAAGTGAATCGTCACCTAACTGTATCTTACCTTACCATTTATTGCCTTGCATTGCTTCATCTCTTCTCTTCTCTTCTCATCTTTTCTTTCTTTTCTTAGGTGAGGCCAAGTCTGTGAATGAAGATTCAGATAAAGAATTCAGCGCAACAACCAGTGACGGATCTTACAGCAGTCCTGAAGAGCGACAGACAGGTCAGACTAATGACGAAGGGGTGATGCTTTATCAAGAGTTGAGCAAAGAGACTGTGGAACAAGAGGGTCACACTTTGAAAAACAGGTCTGGCAATTCTACAGAGTTCAAGAAAGATAAAAATGGCCTCTCATTTCTTTCAGGTAAGACTTTCTCGCTCTTTTTGTTTCCTCATTGCAGTGTACTATACATTGATAATCCAAAATTCAGAGATTTTCATGGGATTTCAACTAAGAATAACCTTATCTTTTATCAGTTTTAGTTTTCATCGCCTATGACCAATGAAAGCCTTTATTTTCAGTATTTGATTTCTTTGGGATCTCCGTGCTTACTATACTACTGTTGACTCCGCTTTTGGTAAACTCACTGGATTTGATTTTTGGTTAAGTTCATCATTTTCTCAAGCCCAAACCCTTCTTTTTCTTCTCTTAGTAGTAAGGAATGGGTTATTTATAGAGGCGCCAGCCTCAGCTTTTCTTTACATTGACAAAATGGTAATTATAACCTAGGATGTGTCCATCTGTTTTTACTACCTGACAACATCAACATAAACAGTTTATTCCTTACCCCTTACTACAACTCATCTGTAACTGTAAGTTTGTTGACTGTACTAAGAGCTTGTTATTGCTTAAACCCATGGTAATGACTAAAATCCTCGCTGATGTTTCCTTCCCTACTCCCTGTCAGGTGGTGAATACACAATCCTCAGTGTGCGAACTCTTCTCCATGTGGCCTTTAGTCTTGCGTGTATCCTAGTTGGTCTGCGAGCGATGCGACGCTGGAACCAAACGGGAAACAAGTGGCTCCATCTACCAGATTTTGGAGATTGGCTTGTCATGTGAGTCGATGGGATTTATTCTGGTTTTTGCTCAAGAAATTTATACATGTGAGACAATCCATAGGTTAAGGGATGAGGCATTGGCTATTTTTGTTCCCACTTGTGTGTTTCTTTTGTGGATGGCAATTCTTACCTGCCTGAATTTTCCCTGATGTTGATTAAAATCCCAGACTTCCGGATTAGATATTGAGATCCCAGCTTTTAATGGTAGACGACAATTGGTATTAAAACCTCACGAAAATAGTGAATTGGTAGATCTAGCAACCTATCATTGCATCAAAGCCTTCGGATAAAATGAAAGTGCTTCTGTCTAAATTAGAGTAAATCTGTGGAAGAAAATAGTATAGTCCTGCCGTTCAATATAGAAATTTATCTGTGTGATGAAGGTGGACATCGCAAATCTAAAGTTATACAATGTGAAACCACTGTAAAATCTGATTTTTAGAAATCTCCCTGATTTTTGTAAGTGGTGATTCTTGAAAGTTGTGTGTACATGTTGACAGAAATGCTGATTAAGTCTAAAATAAGTAAATAACTATCTGTGGTGTAATGGTTCAGCTCTGTGTCTATCTTGTGGCAGAATTGAATTCAATTGCACATGCGAGTGATCTGTATTTTCTGCTGGAATGCGTCCCTCTCAGATGGGGTTCGCCCTTACAGGCATGGTCTAAATAGCCTTTCACTTGAATTACCTTGAAGTGTTGCAAGGGAAACTTAAAACCAATCAAACAAAACAACCTAATTTAAATGAAACCGTACCAACCAAACAACCAAAACCAAATCAAACTAAACTGTCTATTTTTTTTTACATTCGTCTCTTCCCCCACCAATCCCACAGGTCAGAGCACAAGCCGTACCTCTCCCTGGCGGTTGCCTTCTCCATGATGGTCCTGTCCAGCAGCCGACAGCCCAGTCTGACCAAGGCACAATCTCTGTGCATGAACCTGACACTGGCCACCGCTTACTTCTCTAGGGTGGCGTCCGGCACGCTCTTCTTTCCTGCCGGAAGCTTCCTTAGTGATAAGTAGGTCACGGTTTTCATTTCTTAAATGTCAATTTGTTTCAGGTTGCCTTTGGGTTTTTTTCTATGCTCTTTTTATTTTTATTTTATCTGTTCATGATATGTTTGTTTGTTTGTTCATTCATTTGTTTCTGTACAAGTAGGCTATATCATATTTCATTTAAGTCAGGGGGAGGGAGTTATTGTACAGGTGTGTTTGGTTATTATTGTTTTTTGTTTAAATTTTTATAATCTATTTCGTATCTCTTCCTCATTTTCCTCTGAGATGGGATTGGGATTTGGGGAAAGTGGAGGTCCCTGGTGTTTGAAGCCTGGGAGGTTTCCTGGGACTTTTTAAATTTTTCGTTGCTCTGTCCTCTGTTGTTTCATAGATGGGCATAAAATTTGGAGATTCCACCACTAAAATGACTTTATAGTCTTCTGAGGTGGCTTAAACTTAAAACTAACCAACCATCTCTATCAATCTCCACAGAGGCGTCCAAGAGGCGAGGATTTCACTCGGTTTCTCAGCTGCCATGCTGCTTCTCTCTATACTACCAGAGAATTTCACCCGACTGGAAGAGGACGACAGAAAACGACGAGATAATTCCACATCCTCAGTGAAATCCACAAATATACGTGGCAGAAAATCATTGAAAACATCTAAATCTAGTCATGAATCATCATCATTGTTTTTTAAAAGTGAATCATCCCAAAGCTCCTCCAATAGCATAAAATCCCGCCATATAACTAGTAAAAACCAAAGTGATGAGAAAAGTCAAACCTCAAACAATGATCTTGCTCAAGGAAAGACACTGTCACAAAAGGATGATGAAGAAGTGAAGGATAAAGAAGGGAAGGAATCCTACAGTGTCGACCAACGTTTGTCCGGGATCGTGTCCGCCTGGCTGTGTGCCATGTGTGTATTGCTAAGGCCTCACAATATCCCTCTCGTCGCAGCCTCGGGACTGATAGAGCTCATGGCTGGTGCGGTGCTGACGCAGCTGCGAATGCGACCCCAGTACGTTCTCATCTACTGTCTATGGATGGGACATGCTCTCTTCTTTTTCCAGGTATGTGGACTTACATTTTTTTTAAATACATTGTAAAAGATACTTAAAACTTTGTAGTCACACAGGCTGAAGGAACAAGAAAGCTATCAGTCATGTGCAGGGTGACTGGATTGGCGAATTTAGGTTGGCACATTTATGCGCCAAGTGATTACAAAGTGTTTAGTAGGCTTTTGCACTTATTTTATTTAGGTTTGGTTTAGATAGAAGGTACATGTATGAATGTATCTTGAGGAATTTAAGTTTCTTTGGCTGTTTGAGAGATTTGTATTCTCTCTATGAATTATCTATGGTTGTATCAGTGATGATTGCATGAAGACAAGCTAACATGCTAGATGCCACACATGGGAAAAGTTTTTAAAGTTCTGCCCAGTCACAGTCACAGTAAGCTGACACCAGGCTCCTTGACTAAAGTTTCTTTCTTTGTATGACATGGGAATGAACCCATGTAGTTGATGGTATGGGGGTGTTTGGAATTTATCTGCTCCTTTTTCCTGTATTTAAGTGGTACTATTGTCCTAATCTACTTTCTGGTTCCAAAATGACCTTACAATGTCGATGGTACTGTAAAACAAAAGAGCTCACAGGTTGCTCAGGGCCTTCTGCTCTGTGAAACAAATGGAACAGGTGCTTATGGGACAGTGCGCATTAAAAAAACATTTGGTTCTTTTGTTCTATGTAGAACTAAATCAACAATATCAAAGTCCGTATGTGTTGCTGCTCAATGAAATCAGGTGCTCGCCAAAACAAAGGGAAAAGAGTTATCGGCATTTGGAAATTTTTACCGTGAATACTTTTTTGTATTGCAACACCATCTATATTAATTTAAAAACACATTAACAGTAAATTCTACTCACAAACTTTGCAAAGAAAGAAAGTGCTATTTTGAAAGCTCCCCAAATTCTAACAGCCCTTTTCCTGCAATTTTCCTCTGACGAGAGTGCCTTGTACTTTGTCAAAATTGCTAGTATCTCAACTTCTGCCCAACATAAGTCAATTTTTCCTTCACAAACATTTTGTGTGGCTGCACAGTGCATTATGAAAAAGCTAGAGAAATGCAAAAGTAATATATTTTCATATAAATGGATAGCTCTATGCCACAAAAATGGGTAAGTGCCTCATTGGGACACATATTTTTTTCATGAACGTTGATTTTCCATTTTTACTCCCTCAGGGTAACTCTAACAGTGTGAGCACAGTGGATGTATCTGCAGGTTACGTCGTCCTCTCAGATTTCTCCCCTGCTGTAGTCGGAGTCCTCATGTGCTTGGCAACATTCTCTGGACCAATTCTCTGGTTTCTCTCATGTCTCAGAATCACACATCGAGTAGCCTCCACACATGGAAGCAGTCATTCGTAAGTTCTACATTTGTCTTGTTCTGTTTGAGGTTTTTCTTTTGCTTAATGTAGTGCCCATGACATCAAATAGGTTTAATTCACAATTGTTCTTTTGCTGTTGTTGTTAATAAGGATTATATGGGTTGCAGGTCTTTGTCACACTCAAACTGTTATTCTAGAAATCACCAAAACATTTCATTACACATAGCAAACATCTTGAATGGTAACCGCTTCCCTGACAGCATCTAAGTACGGCTTAAGAACAAGATCTTGTGTTAATAAATCCTAATTTACAGACTACCCACTCTGCCTAATCGCTAAGGATTGTCTCCTGCTGTAAAATTGTCTTGGATATTTTGAGTTTCTTTTACATTAATCTCCTCTAAAGCAGTTAAAGCTTTGCTCTGCTGCAATAATCTTTTTTAGATTTGTGCCTTTTAACAGGTACACGGCACTTATTTCTATTGAAATATTATTGATTTGTTTATTATATTTCATGAAAGATATTATGTCTAAACAAACCTTCAAAGGATTGCCTGAATTTTTGTCTAATTTATAGGAAGCGATTGAGCTGTTTTCAAGCGATTCACATTTTATAAGTGAACTATTTTGTGAGACCTACTGTACTTATATATCCTCAGGAAACATTTTCTTAAGCCTATCATTGATGTTTTTCTTTTCAGCTTTGGATCCACCCTGGCGTCACTAGGCAACACCCTCCTGCTATGCAAGATGTTACCAGTGACCATCTACACAGGCCTTGTCTCGGCCCAGCGCTACCATCTGTTTGTGTGGACCGTCTTCTCGCCGAAGATGCTGTACCAAGGCATGGACACTGTGGTCATTGCGGCGTTTGCGTTATTGCTCTACATTTTGTCACCTTTTTGGTGATGGTCATTTTAGCTTTGCAACATTGCTCTTTGTGTTACTGCATTGTTTTTCTAGTGAAAAAGTTATCTCTACGTCTGCAGCATTGCTGAATGTGATATCTTTGTGTTGATTCTTCAATATAGTTTGCAGCTTTGCTTTGTGCCTTATCATCCTTCAATTTTGTGGTGATTTCACAATGTTAGCACCGGTGTCATTGGTGTTACTGTTTAGGCTCTTCACATATCGCAAAGATGACGAGAATTTGATTCTTAACTGCGAGTGAGCATCTGGGTCTTTCTTCTGGGATCCATCTGTCTCAGCTTAGGGTTGCGGGGTCAAAATAACCTGCTTCTTGATTCACCTTAAAATGTGGCAAGGAGCATAAGACTTAAAATCAAACCAGACTGACCAATATTTGCATAATTGCTCCATGTCTTATCATGCTTATGGTGATTTTTTCAATATTTTTAGCATTGCCTTATGATTCATCGTATTTACCGTTCATACCCATGTATAAGACAAGGAGCTTTTTCAAAATTTTGCCTGGTCAAGTCTACCCCCGTCTCATACATGTGATACTTCTCCAAAATCAAAATCCCATTGCTGAACAAAGGAGATAACCCTAGTGAAAACGGGCAACCTGAAACAACCTGACCTCACATAGACCTTGGATTGGATCTTCGACTCTTGTGGAAAAATACTTACAGATATGGTAGTCAATTTATTTTTTAAAATGAAGAATTTCTTATGATTTTGATGAAATTTTCCATCTTGAATTTTAAGAAATGCATCAATAGTTTTCATTTCTGATGTAACTGAAGTCTAACTTCATCTTATACACGTGGCATCAGAGCTCTATTTTCAAGGGTCAAAGTCTACCCCCATATTATCAACGTGCAGGCGCTCCCTGGTGAAGAGCAAGCAAACGTAAAGTAAAACTAAAAGTAACTATGTTAAGAAAAAAGGGGAAAATTGCACAAAGAGATAATAAGATAGACTTTCAAGCAGCCAAAAATATGGAGCAAGCATTGGTTTTTTGCTTGTATGGACGCTGAACCCGTGTCAACGAGTCATCTTATACACGGGTATTAAGGTACTGTAAGTTTATTTCTCGGTGTTTCCAGCATTGCTTTGTTTTAACATGTTTATGGTGATATCCCAATATTTGTATTTCTATATAATTATGTTTTATCATCTTTGTGGTGATTTACAATATCTGCAGCATTGCCTTGTGATTTACAATGTTTTAGTTGATTTCTCAGTATCTCTAGCATTGCTCTATAATATCATGTTTATGGTGATTCCTCAATATTTCACTTTCTCAATTTTGGATTATGCAGCATAGTTCTTTATAATTATGTCTTATCATCTTTTTATCAGCTCTATCTTTTATCATGTTTATGGTGACAATGGTTTTTCTTTTGTCTCCAACTTTTGATTGAAATCTCAATTCTAATTCCACTCATCAGTGTCTGTTGGAATGCTGACCTACCAACCTCTACAAACCATTTGCTGTGATGGCAATTTCGTGTATCAACTTTGATTTAAACCTCAATTTTCATTCCAATCTTCCTTTGTTTTTTGGAGTAAATTATTTATAGAGGTGCCAGCTTTTTGCTGTTTTAGCCTCCGGTTTTTATTTATGTGGAGGTAGGTTTCTCTGGTGGTAGTAACCCCTTGTATGTGATGTCTGCAATGTCTATTGCCACTCCTTGCTTTTGAAAGATTTGACATCAGAGATAAAAATGTGTGTGTTGCTTAGTACAGAGATGGGTTTTAAAGAATAAAAGTGTAACAACGAAAACATATTGTTCATACAGCATGGAGGTGTATACATGTATGTCTTGGTATCTGTCCGATTAAGATGTAAGTTGCAGATTTTAAGTGGAGATACATGTAATGCCTTACAAAGTTACTTTCGGTGTTCAGAAGTCAGTTTTGCGGGCAGTATCCGAAACTTTTTTCCGATCTGATTGCTTTGGTTATTGAGAGAAAATTAGCCACTTTGGGTCTTAAATTATTTGACTGACATGTTTGCTATGGGGCAACCGCCAAGAGTAAATTGTCCGACTGTAAAGCTTTTTTCTATTTGGCTTGGGTTTGTGGTTGGGCAACTTGAATCAATCTTTTTTTCTTTTTTTGTTTGTTTGTCGAATCAATCATATCTCAGGACCTACTTGAACTAGCGAAATAATTGTTCCACCCTTTGAAAGAAAAACAAACAGGCTTTCAGGGGATACCATAACTCTTTGCAGTGTTACAATGAGCGTATTTGTCATAAAGTCATAAGCAAACCAAAAAAGAAGACGATGTCATTTATTGTCAATAGTTAGCCAGTCTGTGCCGCTGTGAAGCTATTCATGCATTTTACTTGTTGGTGTTGTTGGAAACGGAAGGACTTCCGTAACGAGCGACCACGTCTCTAACCCACTTCAAACCCTACAACCCATGCTCCTCTGAAACC
>JAUKPP010295049.1:0-10022 GCA_032273245.1 Phyllaplysia taylori
TGTGTGTGTGTGTGTGTGTGTGTGTGTGTGTGTGTGTGTGTGTGTGTGTGTGTGTGTGTGTGTGTGTGTGTCTGTGAAGGAGTTTGAGGACGTGTCGGTGGCTGGCGACAGGGCTGTCTGCATCAAACTTATTGCTTGTTTTTACTGTTTTGTTGAGGCTTTATCAATAGCACTATCAAAACTGTAGGGTAGTTTCAGCGTTGGAAAATCAGGACCAATCAGAATCAAGCGAACTCGATTAGATGTTTACAGTGCCCTATATCTTTGTTGACAAAACAAAGAGCACACAGTGGGTCTCGAGTGTAAAGTTCACAATTAGCATAGTACAACGGCAGTTGATTAACGCTTATGGACCCATAAGAATTGAACAAACTCTGTTAGAGAATTGCAATGCCCTACCAAACTAAACCAAACAAGCATGTATTTTGGTTTGGCTTGTTTTTGGCTTTACATCCCTTGTAACACTGTAAGGTCATATATGGGACAGACTACTTCGACCCTGCCTGTCAGGGCCAACCCGGGCTGAGAGGGACATTGTCCCAGCAGAAAAACGGATATACTAAATGAAACAAACTGCCCCACACGGGTCTCGAACTTACGTCCTCTGAGTGATAGGCGAAGCGTCTAATCATTACACAAAAGACGAAGTCAGGCATGTAGGATGTGGTACTTTAAATTATAATAATATGCAGTGTATCTCTGTTCCCAGAACAAAGAGTACATCCTGGACCTCAAGACCCGCAAGTGTAACGTGACCACTCCCAGACATCCGTTCCACCCGTACGGCGTGCCTCCTGATGCCATCTTCAGTGCTGACGCTGTGGTCGGGGCAGCCGGGGTGGTGGGCGAGTCACTCACGGTGGCCGAGTTCAAACACACCATGGGAAACAGTAAGAGCCTGATTATGTCGCTGCTTTTGGTTTTACGTCATTTGCAACGCTGTCAGGCTACCGGTAATTTGACTTTACCAACCAGGGCCAAAGCCGGCTGAGGAGAGGGACATTCATCCCAGAAGAGAGACGGAGATACTCAATTAAAAACCTAAAAACTACCCCCCCCCCCCAGCCGTCTCTCTCTCTCTCTCTCTCTCTCTCTCCCTCTCTCTCTCTCTCCCTCGCTCCCCTTAACATAGAATATCACGATATTTGTTTACAACAAAAGCATCCCATCTCCTCTTGTCAATCAACTGTCTAACGAGGTAACGAATACTGTTGTCAACGAACCTTTTACATGGAACAATTACCGTAACAAAGACAAAGAGGAAATGTGTTATGAAATCAATCGCTCGTCAAAAGCGTGGGAACAGGGTTATCAGCCTTTTTCTGAGTAACAAGCAATTTATGGCATGTCTGTTTTTTTGTGACCTAGTACCGTACCTTATGTGCACTGAAAACACATATGGTGCATCATTTTTTACAAAATATATTGTTTGAAAGAAAAAGGGTGCCATTTTTAGAGCGAGCAAACATTAGTAGCCATTTTCTCTCCAATTTCCCTTTGATTGTAAGGGATTCTTACGTAATCATAATTGCAAATGTCTTTACTTCTCTACAAGGTAAATTGATCATTTCTTCACACAGGCAGCTAGGGAAATGCTCAAGATTTTACATGATACCAATAACCCAAAATGTAAAAAAAACAACCTGTGCGAGCGCCTGATTTCATCGCGTTGAATTAGAGATATTATTTAATTAGATGCCCCATGTTAAGAATAATTTTGGGTGTGGTATAATATATAAAGACTATGAAATACAGTAGCCCGCGTATCCTGACGTCTCTTAATCCGACATTTGGCTTTAGTCGACACGAGTTGGAATTCCCAACTTTTAAAAGAAAAATACTACATGACATCCCTGAAATAGACTTTCCCTTTACTCGGCGTGATTTCAATAGTCCCAGCAATGTCGACTTATGCAGGTTCTACTGTATTTCCAGTGTCACAACTTTGCATACCGGTACATCCAACCACCCGTATCAAATTATCCTTGAAAAGAACAAATAATTTTTTAAATGGTCGGACCATTCATTGTGCCTACGTAAATCTCATTGATCGAGTGGTTAGTGAACTTCGGTTCACAAGAAATGTCAAGCAAAATTAGATGTTGCCACCATCGGAATAGGTGACCACTGCGGTGTGTCCTTGAGCAAGTCACTTCACACCAGCTCACCCGGGCGCTGCACAGCGGCGACCAACAATGGCGTCGGTATGATTGTCAGTGAATGACTTGTTTCCGTTTTTCCCCTTACGTTTGTATTGTTCGATTTATTTGATGTATGCATGTACATGTACTCACCATTGTACTACACAAATCTCCCTACTGGGCTTGATAAAGTCTTCATACATTCCTCTATTCCCCAGCAACTTTCTTCGTAGCTGTGAGCGAACCCCACTGCTTCCCTGTGAACCACGCCTACTTCAGCTCGGAGGGTCTCGAGGTCACAAGGTAAGGACTGTAACTTGGCATCCAGTTTATTATTACGTTGTTGGGGGTTTTGGCTTTACACCCTTTTTAACACTGCAAGGTCATTTTAGAAGCGAACTACTTTGACCATGTCTGTAAAGGTCAACACAGGCTAAGAGGCTAAGACTAAGAGGGAAACAGTATCCCCAAAAAGGCATTAAAATGTCTGATAGTGATATATGCAATTATTGTAACAAATTAAATAAAGATAACAGTACAATGTGGTGAAAATTACCAAAATAAAACGTGATTACAAAGCCAAAAAGAATTCAGTAACAACCAATAAATGTGCATTGTAATTATAATATTATGTATTTTTTATACACACTATGTCTATTCCGAAGGCACTAGTGGATTAAGATTTTGGTTTAAATTACTTGTGCATTTTTTAAAACTATATTTTGCTTGCCTTGGGATTTGCACAATTTAATATTCCTAAAGAAGAACCTAAAATAGAAACTACCAGGGCCATGGCCTATTTTCCAATGTCAGTCAAACATTGCCAAGAGTACATTGTCAATTACAGATAGGCGCTACAATAATTCAATCCATTATCAGTTTATACAGATGTGTACAAAACACCTCTGACATTCATTATTCTTTTTACCCCAGCTTCTTTGACGCCACCGAGGGTATCTCTGATCCTGACGCCTTCAACATTCCCAAGGAATGCATGTCATTGTAGCCATCCATCTGGCTTAGTTCCAAACCTATTTATCAAATCAATGAAAAATAGATAAAATCTTACAAAGATAGAGCAGTGTTGTACTTCATAATATTATGGAGAGGCAGGCTAAAACTGAAACATCTGAAATCAGGAAAAGACAAAGTCTTTAATGGAGAGGCAGCGGCTGACAAGAGGGACGCAGGAATACTCATGCCACTGTCAATAGACCAGAGACTGCAATTTCATTTAGTTGTGATCTTTGCAACACGGGCTGTCACTCTCACACAGAAGTCTCTACAGTCACAGACGCCGCTGCTTAACCAAGACATAGGATGCATTGTCCATTGATTTGGTTGAACGCCCCCGTGCAACACTGTAAGGTCGTTTACGAGGCGGGACCTCCGAATTTTACGTCCATCTCCGATAGGACGGGGTTCGGAGCCATGAAAACTCCGAAAAAATCCCAGTGAACCGCCACGGATTCGAAACCGGGACTTCCTCGTCTGTAGGCGGGAGCACTACCACTCGACCAACGATGCCCCGTATTGTCCATGGTCAGACCTGACTGACGGAGGCCTTCGTCGACTTCATGTGTGTTTGATCTACAGTACACCAGCACTTTTGTCCCTGGTGCAGTGAATAATCCCCTCGCCTATCACGCAGAGGATGGGACGGGGATTCGAGGCTTACATGGGAAACCGTAGTCTTTTAATTTAAAATCTCCGTCTTTCTCCTGAGATATAGTATCCCTCGCAGCCCAACTTTCCCCTGGTAGGGTTTGAAGGAACCAATCTCTTAATGGGCGTTACAGTGTTGAAAGGGGCTTTTGCTTTGGTTGGTTTTGGTTACCAGTTTCACGTCCCCTGCAACACTGTAAAGTCATTTAAGATACGGGCTACTTCGACCTGTCAGGGTCAACCCGGGCTGAGAGAAAAAGTCCCAGCAGAAAAACAACAACCCAAATCGTCAGTGCTCGGGATCGAACTAGGGTCTTCCACATGACAGCCGAAGAGACTGACCATTACAACACTGCGCCGGTTTGAAAGGGGTGTAAGATCAAAGCCAGTAGCAACAAAATCTACAGTATACAAGCAGCAACAACAAAGACTTCCTACTGAGTGCAACAAGGACACATCTCTGGCAGTGATGACGCAACAAAATGCTGTATTTCATATTTTGTCATGTAGATCTACTCATATTGGAAAAGGGAAATGCAACTCACGTAGATCCTTGAACATTGACATCGTATCTCCATACATAGATACATTCCAAGGACAACAAATGAACACGCAGACTAACCAGTTACTGAAGACATGCATACTGCACGCAATATGTAGGCATACAATCTGTAAAGATATCACAGGGTAAATGGCTTCAATTTCGATTAACATATGACTATTTAGTGCATAGGGAATTATTGGTGGCAATAGAAACTCTACTTTTCCCTCTTTCAAATGGTGAAAAGATTATTGTGCTCACTCAGTCTGAAGCAGTTTCAATTGTTTAAAGGTTACCATTCAGACACTCAAGCAAGATCAAAAGGTGGTGCAAACTAAACGAATATCCCCAGACAGAACTGGCTGTGAAGTAAGACCAAACCTAATATGGATGGAGTAGCAGTGCGCATGCTATCAATATGAATGGCACAGTAGTTTCAGCCTAAACGCACACCACACGAAGACTTGCTCTGTTCAAGGACACGATTTTGTCCTACATGTATATCATAGAGATTTTTTAATGGTCAGGTGCGCTGTGTGTAAACGCACTCTTACGAGCACTCTCAAGCACTGTGAGTTCATGCAGAGACTAGCGTGCCAGGAGTAGACACGTCTTTGGAGAAGAAAGCAATAATTATCCCGGACTGTAAAAGTTTACAAATGAAGAGTTCAGCTCATGTCAGCCTGCCACTTGACAAATTCCTCGTCATTCAACCAGTCCTCACTGTCAGCCTGAGGTAGATAAAAAAACAACCACATCATCAGGTAAAATCATGGTCCACGTATGTGTGCATTAATCAAATCTATTATACAATAAATAGTTTTAATAAGCTGAGGCTTTATAACATTGGTAATGCTGTAAAGGTCATTTTAGAGGCGAGCTACTCCAATCCCGTCAATCAGGGCCAACCCAGCCTGAGAGAGACAAAACATCCCAACTGAGAGACGCAGGTGGTCGTCCTACATGGAGATTGAGCTGATGTCCTCTGCATGATAGCCAAAGAGCCTAACCATCAAGCCACAAACATCCAGGACTTTCTCCCCCTCTCCCAGGTTGAAGGAATTCTTGAGATCAGAACAATTTCTCGACATGTCTAACCCGGCTTCTGAAAAGGTTATGTAAGAGGCAAGACTTTCAAAACTCAACACTTTCCTCTGAAAGTACAGAAATGGGAGGGGCGGAGTCAGGAAAATTGTGAAAATAATCTGATAGAGCTGCCGGTAGGATTTGAATTCAAAACTTTCACACTCCAGGGCAGACCCACAAGCTTACCAAAGACATCACCCCCAGCCCATCATTAGTACTAGTACCTCAAATAGTTCTAGGGGACGCTAAAAATCCATGAACATATTATCAATGCTATCAGATTTGATCATAAAAAGCAGCAGCTTTGAGGAAATTATTGCAAGGAAAAAGATTAGCACAGTAACAACATTTTAAAAGGAAACGGAGCAGATAATGCCAGAGCACTCAAAACACCGACACCCCCCCCCCCCCCCCACACACACACACACACACCTGCTCTGAGGTTCTGCTTCTAAATGTACCTTCCTGTGTTGAGAAAACAATAAAAAATATCAACCTCACACTATTCACCCACCTCAGCTCCCAAACATCAAGCATGTGCGTTATAAGAGAACATGAACGAAACATTATCACCCCACCCTATCTTTACTTCCACTGTCAACCATCAACCACTTGTGAAAAAGACAACCACCTCCACCTGTTCTCCACTTCCACTGTCAACCATCAACCACTTGTGAAAAAGACAACCACCTCCACCTGTTCTCCACTTCCCCTGTCAACTATCAACCAGTTGTGCTATGTGGAAGAAAGAAAAAAAAAAAACCAATACCTCCACCTTTTCTACAAACCCACTCCTAGCTGAACTATCAACCACATGTGTTGTAAGGAAGGACAAAAGAAATATTACCCTAACCCCAATCTTTCCTCAACATCCACTCCCAACCATCGACCTCCCGTAAAGAAGCTTACATTCTGGGACATCCCTCCTTCAGGATCTACAACGTCAAACTCCAGCAGGCCTGACAAGGGAGACAATGTGTGGCTATGGTGAAGAATCTCCTCCTCGCTCTCCCTGGGCTCGTCCAGGCTGTCCTGTGAGAACTGTAGCTCTGCTGGGAAATCCAAGGTGTCGGGGACCCCTGGGGAGACTTGTCCTATCTCACACCGAGATTTCTTGGCATCCAGACAAGACTGCAACTGCCCGGACTCCTCACCCACCGAGCAGCTCTGTAGAACATCTGTGATGTCATCTATGTATTCGGATGATCTTTTCCTCGGGAAACTGCTTGGCTTTTTGTTGTCTGCGCCAGAATGGATTGTGACAGATTTGTGCAGTGGATCGGAACAGCTCAGCACAGCATCTGACGACCTCCTCCGAGGGAATTTGCTCAGCTTTTTGTCCTCTGCCCTAGATTCAGATGTAACAGGTTTGTGTAGTGGACCAGAGCAACTCTGTAGAGCATCTGTCATACTTTCTATATACTCTGACGACTTTTTCCTGGGGAAGCAACGAGGCTTCTTTTCCTTTGCATCACATATAGGGTCTGAAATAAGAGATTTGAGGTGTGCACCAGCGTTATTCAACCTCTCTGTGTGCTGTGGCTCAATGGGAACAGGAGATATCAGTTTTTTGTTTCCATGATGAAACGCAGTTGTTGGAACTTCATCAGCACATGTTTCTCCTGAAGTAGACAAAATAAGCTTGTCAGGTATACACTTTGATTGCTTGTCAGCCGATGGTTCCATGGCATTGTTACTCTCTCTAACAAAGTCACCTGTGACTAATGACTGTATGCATGGATCTAGCTCAGTGTCACTCTGGGAAGACAACAACATATTTGAACTATCTAGTTCTAAATCCAGATCATCTGTGTCTGTTTGAGAATTTCTCCAAAGTTGAGGGGAAGGGTGTGGTATGGTGTAAGAAGAGTTTCCCTCTTCATCACTGCTCTCATTAAAAGTAACGTCAGTGGGAGGATGAGTCAATTGTTCATGATCCACCTCAACAACTGAGGGTGAGCTAAAACACAGACTGTCGGGACTGAACGAGCCGTCATTCTGCAGGTCTTGAGAGCCAAGCTGGCTCAGACTTTCTAAATCACTCAGATCAAATTGGCTATCGTCTTGCAGGTTATCTGCACCAAACTGTCTGTCATTCATTGGATTTTCTTCATCAAGCTGCTGTTTGTTTTTAATAGACTTAGTACTAGTACCAAACTGCCTGTCGTAGTTAGAATCCTCTGTGCCACACAGCCTGTCATCCTGTGAATCCACTAGATTAATCTGCCTCGAATCTTGCACATCTAGAACATCACATTGTCTGTTCATTCCACGATCCTCGATATCAGTTTGCCAGTCATTTTGCAAACCCTGAACACCAAATAGACCATCATTTCCCATATACTTGACACCAAACTGCCTGCTTTCTTGCAAACATTTTTCATCAAACTGCTGATTATCTTGCAAATCCTGTCCAGTCCACAGTGTGTCAATTCTGGTGTTGTCTGTGTCCAAGCAGCTGTCGCCATGACAATCCTGCGAATCCTCCAGGCTGTCAGCCCATGTGTCCACACAGAGTTCTCCTTCATCCTTGTCATCCTGGAAATAAATCAAATGAACAAATGAAACGTTCGCAGTAAGAAATGGCTGTTTGGTTTCCTTTAGTTTTGGATCCACGCACCTTGTAATATGAAAGGTCAATCAAGTATATGGGCAACTTTGACCCTGCCTGCTTGGGCCAACCCATGCTAAGAGAGATACAACATCCCAGCTCAGATGTGGAGATATTTGTCCTACATGAGAACTGATGTCCCATCCTGTGCGTTATGGGGTGAAGAGCCTCATCACTACACAGGTGCCGGGACAAATCACTGTGACATTTGAAAGAGTACTCTGTGATGATTAAAGTGCACAAAAAAATTGTAGGAAAATACAATATTCTCCAGTAAATGAGGACGACTTTTTCCCCCAGACATTGCTACATCAGGACCGCAAAATTAACAAGTATCTGACACATGTATATGTTACAGTCAAACCCGGAAACTAGTCATTCTGAGGAAATGCCTGAAAATTCAGTCATTCCCAAGTAATTCCTGTTTTGATCGGGCAAATGCCTAAAAATTGTAGACATTCTTGGAGAATGACTGAAAATTAAAGCCTCAGATTTCAGTCATTCTCTGAAAATGACTAATATTTTTAGGCATTCCTGGAAATGCCTGATCAAAACAGGAAATACTTGGGAATGACTGAATTTTCAGGCATTTCCTGAGAATGACTAGTTTCTGGGTTTGACTGTAACATACATAAATTCAATTGCAGGAAGGAATACAGTTCAAAGCATCATTTGAAACATTTTTTTAAGAGGATTACCTCATGAGGTGGATCTACTCCAGTCTTCTCCTCACTGCTCTCATGGCATCCAAGCAGACCCCACATACGCTTCTCCAGGTACCTCGACATTGCCATTCTGTTGTCAGTCTGAGGGAGAACATTGTTTTAAATACATGAAATTAGCATTTACTCTTTAATGATGTCTATCAAAGTTTCACTGCTTCCATTTCAACGTAAAATACAAGAAATCATTAGTGCTGCTTTTTAAACAATTCTGCATTGCTCTGCTTTCATGCACATGAGAAAGCGTGGAAAAACATGATCAAACACTAAATTCTCATCAGGTGCACGAGAAAACAGACAATGCGAAACTAGGAGTAGACCTTCAGGTGATACTCATCATTATCTCATGCCCTGTTATTTGTGAGCCTTTTTCACATCAGTTTTTTTTTTTTCTTTTTTATCAGATCTTTCTTTCAAAATGATCTATGACAAGAAAATGCTTAGTGAAAATGTTAGCACAAGACTCTCTGTCTTGAGAAGTTACCAAATTTACCCTGGGTGGTTGCCAGGTGTTCTGGTGTGGTTTGCTCATTCTTTTTTCTTATCGTAACTTTTGTCCTAATCTATTTCCTGATACTGAAATGACTTTACTTTGCAGTGTTGAAAAAGCCGTTTTGGATTGTGGCTTCACATGACGTACTGTAAGGTCATTCAAGGGACGGTCTACTTCGACCCTGCCTGTCAGGACCAACCTGGGCCGAGAGGGGATATGGTCCGGGCGTACATAGTGATGTCTGCTTAGCCGGCGCTTGGGCCTGGCGAGGTTAGGTCCTATTCGCTGCCTGCTGCTGTGGGTTGCTCTACTAGAGCTGTAGTAATTTGTCGCTGCTAGTGGTTTATTTTCTAAGTAAATGGGTGAATTTCTTACTTCAAACATTAGACTGTATTATGGATATTACTATTTCCTATCACACACAACGTGTACACTGAGACTAGAGATTAGTATATTCAGTCAAGTTTTACTTTGTTTTCATTTTAAATTCTTGCTTGTCTTTCATTTATCATAACATGGTTAGACACGGTCAGGATTTTCTCAGATCAGACAAAATCATTTCAAGAATGTAGATCAACTACATAATTTTTCTAGACAACGATGCAGATCAAGACTGCATTATTGTTTGTTTATGAAGTAGATCGTGTTTGTTTTAAAGTACGTGAGTATGTTGGAATGTAAGTATGGGTAAGAGAGAGAGAGAGAGAGAGAGAGAGAGGGGGAGAGAGAGAGGGAGAGAGAGAGAGAGGGGGGGGGAGGAGAA
>JAUKPP010295060.1:0-10022 GCA_032273245.1 Phyllaplysia taylori
CCCCCCCCCCCCCCCCCCCCACACACACACACACCACCACCACACACACACACACCCTCCCATACCTAGAAATCCGAGAAACATAGTTAAAATATTTTTAATCCCTTCCATTTCATGTTGTCGAGTAATATTTGAAAGCTTACCCAGCGTTTAGGCTCTCTTGTGAAATATATTTCTGGCGAGATGGCCTATCAATGCTGGATGATATCAATTACTTTTTTTAAAAGAAGGAAAAAAAATACATTGATCGGACCATCACCTCTCTTCAAAATCAGCCTTTGCAGGACAAAATATTAAGACCATATTCAAAGCCAGCCACGTTTCAGACTTCTCCCCAAATTTTCTGCTTCTGAACACAAAATCTCCCTTAATTCCTCTACGCTGGGGGTGTCATACACGATCTAAATGCAAAGGGTATCGAGTTTAAAACCTTGTCACTGCAAAACCAAGCTGCCTTCCAAATTGCCGGTACAAATTACCGACAGGGAGGAGCCCAGCCAATGGCGTGTCGAGGCTAATTATTGTCCTCGCTCGTCTGAGAGATCCGGTCTATTTCTTCAACTGACACCTTCCCAGAATACTCCGGGAAAAGAGGCCCGTGCAAAGAGTGATTATTTATGTATTTAAATATTTGGATTATTCATTTCAAATTAATTGGATATCCAGATTATAATTTTCTAATGTAATTAAAGGAAGACACTAAGCATGGGAGTTCAGATTTTTTCTTATATGGGGGAAATCCTGTATCCAACTAGCTAGTAGGAAAAAAGTGTTTATCTAAATTTTGAATCCACTTTTCGGAAGAGTGATTTTTTAATATATTTTTGAAATTTAATTTATTAATTTGTTTATTATTTTGGGGCAGGGGGGGGGGGTACCTACTTTACGTTCCATGCAACACTGTAAGGTCATTTAAGAGACGGTCTACTTCGACTCTGCCTGCTAGGGCCAACCCGGACTGAGAAGGGAAAAAGTCCCATAAAAAATAGCAGATCGTTCGTGTTCGGGATCGAACTCGGGTCTTTCGAATGACAGGCGAAGAGCCTAACTATTACACCAAAGCGCCGAATGGGAGAGTGAGTGAATGCACATAAACAAAAACTTGTTGAAGGAAGTGAAGGCCGCACACCACTTCCTTCAACAAGTTTAGCAACTAATCATTCGTCTAAAAGTTAAATTCGTACTTGATTAAAAATATCTAAATCTCACGTGAACATTCAAATAATTGGATATTGCTCGCTATCCAGTTGACCAGATTCTAATTTGGATATTTGGACAGGCATAGTATTCAGTGGAAAGGTGCCCCTGCTGACAAATGAGTCTCAATTTCAGGTTTTTTCGGGGAGGGAGAAACGCCTCGCACAACACAAGAAGGCTATCATCAGAAGTTTTATTGAGTGTAAAACCTTCCTCAACGACGGAGAATTGATCTTAACCCCTCTGTCACTCACGCGGACGGCTAGAGAAGGAAAATGACTAACTCGATCTCTCATAAAAATCTTATCAGTTAATCACTTACAGTTTTCACGGATGTGAAATATAGCGGGTAATTCACGCTGGAATAAGTTGAAGCCTTTATGTTTGTGCGAGTATTCCATTATTTACCGCCTCCGAGTACTCACTCGAGTAGTTTTTATTACTCGAGTACTCGATCGAGTCCTAAAGCTCCGAGTGCTCGAGTAATTCCAGATCCTCGAGTATTTTCCTATAGTATTACAGAAGCTGTTCTTTCCACGCCATGTGTAAAGAGACAAAACTCTTGATTCGAGTAATAATAGTTACTCAAGTATTCAAGTACTAACTCGAGTAAATTTCAGTTACTCGAATTCGGGCTCGTGTGTAAAAATCTGGATTCGCACACCGCTGCCTTTAACAATGATGGTCGTACCCTATTCTTCAAGCTTGGGATGGCAATGGGATACCAACTTAGATCTACCGCAGCAAGCGATGGATATTCGTCTCATATTATATACACATACACAGAGTATACATCATGATTATGTTACCACAGAAAGTTCGTCAAGTGCTCGAGCTGTCATAAAATATGAGAACATGTACATGGGCTTGGAGCATTAAGGAGCTGGTAGCTCCATGATTTAGAGAAATAAAAAGTGCCGTGCTGATAGGTTAGGTGAGGATGAAAATTCGTGGCGTCCGTTTTGTTAGATTTTCTCTGAAACTGCTGCATATTTTTCTCCAACTTGGAACTTTTAAAAAGATATAATTATGTTTTTAGTGTGGTGGATGGATTATTGCCTAATTTATTACTATTGTTTTTATTATTATTATTATTATTATTATTATTATTATTATTATTATTATTATTATTATTATTATTATTATTATTATTATTACTACTATTATTATCATTATTATCATTGTTATTATTATTACCATCATCATTAGAGTTGCTGTTGTTATTATTATAATTATTATTATCGTCATTTTTATTATTAGTATTGTTGTTGTTGTTGTTATTGTTGTTGTTATTGCTGTTGCTGTTGTAATTGCTGTTATTGTTGTTGTTGTTGCATTTCCTGTTATTGCTTTTGTTGTTGTTGTTGTTGTTGTTGTTGTTATTGAAAAAATCATAGTAATGCCTTGTTTCAAAGCTGACGATAGAATTTGAAAGGGACTACTACATGTAGCTATATTGTTACCCTCTTGTGCATATCCCAAGAAGGCTTACATAAATTTTACTACGCTTTAAAGTTAGGTCCACTAAGAGAAAGCTTTTCGCTCCTTATGATCAAAGGACAAACTTACAATACAATCTCAGCTTGCACATCCATGAAACGATCGCTTTGTAAGAGCTTTTAGGAATACGTAGGAGAAAGCTTTGATAATTATATTATTGAGAGAGGAAACTCGGCTATGGCACTTGGTAACAACCATGGGGAGACGAGTGAATATGCAGAAGACTCTGACTCCAAGGAAAGTAAGAGCGGTATCCTAACTACATATTCGTATCCTAGTTTAGGCTAAAAGCAACCAAAGATGATGGCGCCTTTATAAACAACTAACATTAAACCAACCACCGTAGTAGTAGTAAGGAGTGGTTTATTTATAGAGCCGCCAGCCTCAGCTGTTTTCAAGTGCGAAGGTGCGATATTGTACTTCCGTTTAGTACTATTTTTTCAATCTCAATCGAAGTCGAAAATATTGTCACTGGCAACGAGATTGAAAGTACGCGCGTTTGCATGTGACTTAGTGTTGTGCAAAGGGAGGTAACTTTCTCCTCTCCAGTTTATGATTCTCCGGGAATACAAGCTGATCGTGCTTGCGAAACGCACCCTATACAGCCTTCTGCAATCAAGGAGCAAGGAACTTCCCTAATCCCTGGCTCATCCATCCTGCAACATGCAGCTCGTGTCTGAAACCGTTCAAGAGCGATCCTTTACGAGGTCTGTTGGTGGGCATTACGCTAATACATGTGGTTCTGGATGCCCTAACAGCCGGCCATTAAGTCCACTAGCAATGACAGTTTCTGAGATTCAGACCGCGCATCGCTCATTCTCAGAGTAGGCCCGATGCGGAGAAGCAAGCAATTTGGTACCGTCAGAGCTATGGATTACGTGAGGCAGCTCATCGTTGACAAAACGAGAGTTTGTGGTTTGCATCATCTTTAGACTGCACATCGCTCATTCACAAAGTAGACCCGAAGCGGAGAAGCAAGTAATTTGGTACCGTCAAAGCTATGGATTACGTGAGGCAGCTCGTCGTTGACAGTTTGTGGTTCACGTTATGTTTTACACAACCCAATAGTTTATATCACCATTGAGGTAACGATTGAGGCAAAAGGGATGAGATTATGGTGATTAATACGTCGTTAAAATGGATTGTTACTCGCAGCTTTATGATGCATGGTGAAGTGGATTGCCTCTGCTTGGTGTGATCAAGTTAGCAAGACACATTTTAAATCGTTGTTATCACATTGTAATGTCCCAATGGAATGCCTGTAGTGTTCATAACTACAGAGCTTGTGGGCCGAGTCTTTGCTGTTCACTGGCGAGTTACACGTCGTTTGTTATGGAGTCTCAAATAGCTACTCACAACACTCTATAATATGATACCTCTGGCTGTTTTCAGCATACGTCAGATGGCAGAAATTGGAGGCTAGTAGGGTTGGAGGGGAGGCGAGAGAGATAGAGAGGGAGCGAGAGAGACAGAAGCAGGGCAAAATTGAGGGAGAGTATGTCAAAGAGAGAGAAAGAAAAGAAAAGAAGAAAAGCCAACTTTATTCATCCTCGTAGGGAAAATAATTTTACAATGATGGTCGTACACAAACGCATTGAAAGTCATACGGCAATAATACATGATCACAAATTATGAACACAGGTAACATCACTCATATAAATTCTTACATAATAAACATTGCCGCGGCCACTGTGCAGCGCTCAAGAAAAGTATAGTAATAATAATACAATGTTTACAGTCATAATAAACTATTCTCGAAGCAGAACCATGGGAAACAATCTATAACAATATCAATTATTATAAATGGTATTATCCCCAGCAGAGAGAGACAGAGAGAGAGAGAAAGAAAGAGATAGAAACAGATGGAATGTTTCGGCCTGTTTGGTCAGGGTTTTACGGCTCCATCGACTCTATAAGGTCATTTCGGCGCTCAGAACCATTCCAAAGTTTTTGGGTAGAAATTAATTTTGAACTTTGCCCGGGTGGCCTACTCTTTTCGATTTTCAACCACCAAGGGATCTTTAACGTGCGCAATGTGCACACGGTATTTCCGAGATTTTTCGTCCGTATCCGAGAAGACTAGATGTTGGATCTTACCTACCCTTAGATCAGGGGTGTGGTAGAGAGAGAGAGAGAGAGAGAGAGAGAGAGAGAGAGAGAAAGAGAGAGAGAGAGAGAGAGAGTAGATAAGCTATGGAAGAAGAGGATTAGAAAAATCAGACGGCAGCAGACGAGAGGAGACTAGAATAAAATTGAAAGAGTAGATAAGGTAGAGAGGACGAAGAAATAGATTTGGGGAGAATAATGCCTGCACTGCCCCGGGGTCGAACCCGGGACCATTGGAATGAGAGGCCAACACCATAACTTCTGGACCACGAGAGCCCCTCTCGTCTTGTAAGGCTTTGCAAGCCATATCGGAAAAGTGTTATTTCTAAAATTATTAATACCGTGGCAGTTCTGTACACATGTATTGGCCGGGTTGTATTTTTGCTCTTGTATTAATTTTGCTTCAAGTCTTCCCGTGAAAGCTTTACCTTGAAGTGCCAGAGACCTTCAACTTCCTGAAGTCCGACAGTATAGAAAATACCTCAGACCAAGAGGAAGAAGATGAATACCGAGAGTGTCATCAACTTCTCACCCTGGAAATTTGTTTTCTGACTTACTGTATGTGGTAGGTACAAGGCCAGTGAGTTGGATAGTATACCTAAAAGAATTCCAGAAGAACGAAGCAAGGTGGATACAGAAGCATTATTTGAAGCAGGTTTTTAAGGTACAATACGCAATAACTTTTTGTTTTTGGTAGACCTAATTGAGCCTGTGGGTAAAGCTTTTTCGATATGGACAGCGGCCGTTAAGGGTGGTGCTTAAACCCAAACAAGAGGCAAACAAGTAAATGACTCCGCGAAGGGGATGTTTCTGAAGTGCAAAAAATGGTCTTTTGGAGCAGGTGATCTGTAGGACATGCTCAACTTTATCAAGAGTAGGGTGGTTTCCATTGCTAATACGGCATTATGGAGGCCTACAGTAATTTTGTTGTGTCAAAGAGGGAGATGTCATCTTCAAATGAGAAAGAAAATAAGGATAACAATAATTCAAGATCACTGTCTTCTTTTGCCTTTCAGTATCATCAATGACTATATTTACAATCTTTGCTACAATAGAAGAAACGACACCTCTTGAATGCATTGCCAATTCTAAGGCTCTTCACTGTCGGGATTCAGACTGCCATGACTCTGTATGCTGTGAAGATTTCTTGCAATTGGATTGAGGTTTGTAATTTTAATTGACAATTGAAATTTAAAATCGAATTATCCCGTTATGATATAAAATATTATCTTTAATAATAATCTCCATCTCAGAAACTCCCCTCAAGAAAATTGTTGCACACCTCACTTATGTGAGCACCTCTTCCGATAGAAAATGCTAGTATCATCTACGGATAAAAGATAACTAAAGTAAGGACATTAGTAATTCAATATCCAAACACCTCTCTGTATTATACTTCTTTGACTACGGGACTAATAAAAGATAACTAAAGCAGGGACATCAGTAATTCAAGATCCAAACACCTCTCTATATAATGCATCTTTGACTAAGATCTCCATCCAAGATACTCTTCTCAAGAAAAGTTTCGCAAAGTTTCGCACACCCCACGTCTGCGACCGCCTCTTTCAGTGAGTTCACAACACGTGCCCCATCGGCTGGAACGTGAGGATAGACGCGCGTACATTCGCCTATGTGTTGAAATATTTACGAGCCCGCCACCTCCACTCGAAATGTTGGCACACACACATCGACTCCCCCGAGCTATCAACTGCCTAATTTGCTCGCCTATAACTAAACTTATCGGCACGGGTGTCAATTGACAATACGAGCATTCCGACAGGCCACGAAGAGGAAGGTTTCGGCACAGTTATGTTAATAAGTTATTTTCGCCCCTCAATTATGCTAACAAGTATTTTTTTCTGTCGCTCAGGAATTGATTTCGATAAGCAAGCTGGCGCCAAGAAAGATGCTAAGACGCATGCGTGGAATCTAGAGACATGTTAAAAAGAACTTCCTTTTCCCTAGCCGATTAGTGTGTATAGGCTATTATTGTACGACTCAGAAAACTTGTCGTAATCGATCAAGGTTTGAGAAATGAAAAAATAGCTCGATTTGTCGATTCGGACATATTTTGATGCATGTGCTTCGGTCTTTACAAACTCATGCGTACAGTGTAAGATTAGGAAGTGTCAGGTGCGCATTCATTGCGGAGGGATTTTTTTTTTTTTTGGTTATGTGAATAACGAGCGTGTCAAGCAAATTTGGCGTTATTTGCTTGTTACGAGGGATTTTTTCCCAAGTTCTTGATCTATCAAGAAAAGTTTTAATCGACTTTTTCTCTCTCGAAGATTTTTGCTTGGTTATTTGATTAGTTAATCGACCTATATGCACTTTTATTTGTGATGGGAAACACTATATTGGTATGATGAAAGCCAGGAACAAGGAAAACTGTTATCTCTAACAGTCACTGGCCTAAAACAGCCAAAAAAGTTGGGGCCTCTATAAAATTTTAACAAATAACTTCCAACAGTCAAAACAAATTTTGCTTTACAACCATATGCAAAAAAAATAAAAAAATTTTTAGCTTAGCTTGTTCAAATAAAACTTAAAAGGCCAGTGAGTGATGTACAGAACACCCCGTTAAGTTTAGTCTTCAACGTTTATGGGACTACGGTTATTGAAATTAAAAAATCGACAACAATTCCAAAAGCGTAGTCCTCAAACTAACTCCCCCTATCGCACTAGATCCCACCTTTTCTTTGGTTGTTTTGTTGTGCTTTGTCGTCCGTTACAACACAATCAGGTCATTTCAGAGGCAGCTCCTGGCGAGGCACAGTGGAGGCGGAAAATTAGTGAAGTCCCGGAATTGATCCTGGGGGACATTGGCTAACAGAGCCCAAGATAGACAGAGCTGGAGATCCTTTGTTCCTGCCCGAAAGTTTAGACAATGCGAAGAAGAGGAAGGGGACAGCCCTTTATATTTTTGTTTTGTGTGTATGTGCTTTTGTTGTTGTTTGTTTAATTTTGCTTTCCTTTGTTGATGTTGTTTATATTTGTTTGCCTTTTTGTTGTTTTTGTTGTTATTGCTGTTGTTGTTGTTTTTGTTGTTGTCGTTGTTGTTGTTGGTGGTGGTGGTGGTGGCGGTGGTGGTGGTGGTGATGGTAAGTTTCACTTGTCATATTAGCCGCTATGTTATTTCACCTTTTAGATTGATGTGCTAGGAATCGAGCCTATGACAAGCCGTCTAT
The DNA here is from genome assembly GCA_032273245.1 of Phyllaplysia taylori. NCBI lineage: Eukaryota > Metazoa > Mollusca > Gastropoda > Aplysiida > Aplysiidae > Phyllaplysia > Phyllaplysia taylori. The sequence goes on from JAUKPP010295060.1 coordinate 7,992, forward strand.
TATCATGCAATGGTTAAGATCTTCGCCTTTCGCGTAGAAGACAGTTCGCTTCGCCATTGGGCGAAGATCTCCGTCGTTCTGTTTTGCGCCTCTTTCAGCTCGGGTTGGCCCTGGTAGGCAGAGTCGAAGTAGCCCGCCTCTGAAATGACCGCAAAACCAAAAACAAACTGAGGTACAGCGAGAATTTCTCGCCCACTCACAGTTGAACGTCCGTCAAAATTTTTTCTTTTTTTTTTTCTTATGAATTATTCGAAATACGCATACTGACATAGAATGGGTATTAGAGCTTCATTCAAATATCCTACAGGAGTAGAACTTAATGTTCGATTCGAATTGCTACTATGGTCGCTTAACTGTTTACCTGATGAATAACTGTGAACATCTTGTCGAGACATGAGCTGAAAAAAAAAAAAACATTACGTGTAATCATGCTGATTTTAACTCCGTTCTGGAATGAAAGTTGGCCATTCCAAAGCTTGGCCTTTATCCCTTGTCGGGACATCAACCTACGACTACATGTATCAATGCGCTGAGGAAAAGGGAATAGGGCTCTTACAAAGATTACTTGGATTTTAAGACTCAAACACCAGAACTTCCACATTCCTGTCCCTTTGATCGCAGCCGAACTTTTTGTTTTGTTTTTTTATCTTTCTTAAATCCTATAAACATGAAGGTGTTTCGTTATTTCGAAATCAATAAGCATTATCCATTGTATCGGCATAAACTTCTTGCTTGGCTACATTAAGAAACACTTTAAGATTTTTGCACATAAAAGGATCTATCCATAAGTTTCTATGCGGTCACGGAACATTAGCCCTTCAACATTAAAGCCGGACCTTCTTTTCTCCGTCTTCACCATACGGAAACCGCTGGATTCGATTGCCTTTCTCAATGCATGGAGGGAATTATCTAACAATAAAGTTATTAGGCAAAAATCACGAGTTCTAATGCTCCAAATCCGAAGCGGGCCGGGAATCGATCAGGCGAGGCGGTCATTTGTCCAACCAGGCGCAAAATCGCACAGCACGCATCGGTACTGGCGGCCATTTTCCCCACTTGACGCCACGCGTTATGTGTCTCGAGCGATCATTGGCCGGCTCTAAACTGCCGGGGCCTGCTGGGATATTGGGGCTCCGTCCTCGCCAGCCTTGGAACGTGGGAGAAAGCTCAGGTCTGCCCTCTGAGCGGGGAATAACAGATTTGAGGTGATAAAGACACTGTTCTAAGATATTCGCAGGTGTAGCGGTGCATTAACTAGTAAGTTCTCCACCCAGAGACCCCCTCTGTTTCTAGATATTCGTGGTAATTTTCTCACGCCTGTTGACTGGACAGCTCTTTTTGACCAAGGTCGTAAACAAAGGCTCATGCTCATACTGGACCGCCATTAAGGCTATGGCCAGAAGACCACGGATATAACAGAGAAAAGACTTTTTTTTTTTGTTCGGGTTCAATATTCAACGACCTTAACTCAGTAATTGCGAAATTTGGGTAGCAGATCAGTAGCGTTTGAGATAGTAAGGGCTAGATTCCAATTCGCCTCGCATATAAAAGGCAAGGAGTTCGAATCCCTTCCGGAATGTTTTTTAATATTGCGTCCCTCAATGTCTCTTTCCTGGGATGTGGTGTGCGTTTCAGCCCTGAAACATATGACAGGTGGGATAGCAAATCATGCTTCATCCCTTAAATGACCTTACAGTGTCTCAAAATATGTAAAAGCAAAACCATCAGCGTCTGTAGTGTAATGGTTAGGCTCTTCACCCATCACGCAGAGGACGGGAGTCGATCCTTATGTTGGACTTTATGTACCGTCATGCACGCAATGTTCAGGTGGTCGGTATTTCGGAAATACCCTGTTTATCTATGTTCTTCCTTTTCCAATTCTACAATTTGGCGTAGAACAATTCCTTAAAGTGCGTATGTAACGTAAAAAAAATCGTTACACAGCTCAAATTGTTTTAAACAAGTTAGTTTTATCATAATTTGTTAATTTTATTAGATTTTTTCCTATGCGTGGAGCGCATTACTCAAAAA
>JAUKPP010295071.1:0-10021 GCA_032273245.1 Phyllaplysia taylori
AGCAGGGTAGCGCCACTTTTGAAGAAACGCATCATAAAGGGAGGTAAGTTTCGTCTCTCGTAGTCCTTCTCTCCGCCCATACCAACCACCATAAACAGTTTTTTCTCTTGCTGTGGGATCTCGTGAATACGAAGAGCTTTCAGAAAACCAGCGTCTGTGGTCTCATGTCTAGGCCCTTCGCATATCGTGTGGAAGATCCAAGTTCAATTCCACGATGCGGGCGATCTCGTTTTTCTACTTGGGTTGGCCGTTACTGACAGGGTCCTCTCTATAATGACCTTACAGTGTTGCAAGGGACGTGAAACTGGTAAGCAAACCAATCCACAAAGCTTGCAGACCAAGCATACTGCATGTACATGGAATAGATGCCAGTGAAAGTTAAGCCTGATCAGACGTATTTGGTTTTGGTTACCAATATTTCGTCCCCTGCAACACTGTAAGGTCATAAAATTAAGGGACGGTCTAATTCGACCCTGCCTGTCAAGGCCAACCTGGGTTGAAAGGGAAAAAAAATCCCAGCAGAAAAAAACACAGATCGTCGGCGACCGGTATCGAACTCTGGTCTTCCGCATGATGTGCGAAGAGCCTAACCATTACACCACAGCACCGGTGTACACGTGTAAGCAAGAACGTCGGACCTGCTATAAATAATTCATACCCAACAACACAAGCGTCATTACAGTTATAGGTCCGCTTGATAGCATCGGGGACAATAAAGTGACAGACAAAGGAGAGAAAGAAGAAAAATCGATGCAACATTTGGGGGCGGGGGAAGGGAGGATAGGGGTGGGAGGGGACACAGTAAGTTTTACGAGCAACAAAAACGTTTACAACCAACGTCAACCATTCTGTCAGCAGTAAAAATAATCTACAACCTTCAACAACATTCAAAGGATGGATTGCTGTCTAATTGCGACCTGGCTGGGACTCTGATCCTGGATGAGTTTATATTCAATCTCTCTTCCTCAATGCAGCATGGACCTGAGCAGGCCCAGGAACGTAGTACGCCCTCTTTAATAATGCAAACACAAGGGTTCAGAGGCGAGCAGGACTGCGAGAAGCCCATAGTGAGTTGCAGGCCAGAGGTTTTGATCTTTTCCCTATTGACTGCAGTAGGAGGATAGCGTTATCCCTTGTGGCTGATTAAATTCGCGTTGTCCAGGTTTTATTCAGCATTCGAGACTGTAAGGTCACTTAATTGCCAGAAGATGAACATCTAGGATGAAAGAGTATCTTGATTTGTCAAGTAATAGAAAACATGAAGAATTTTCTATGATGCAGACATAAAAAAAAATATATCATTTTTGAAAATAGTTAATGTAAGAAATGATTTTCGCATTCCGGTAATTTGTCTCAAGAAGACATTAGAAGTAAAAAGCCATTTTTTCAGAACATAAGATTAACTTGTCCCGGAAAGAAGTAGAAGAAAGAATGAAAAATTATGCTTTTTGTTAAGATAATACAGTAACTGGTCTTAGAATGAAATACATGTAGAAGAATTGATCTTCTAAGACATACCAGTTACTAGTCTTGGAAATAAAAGAAATATGATAATTTCCTAGGACATCACAGAAACTACTCCCTCAGCACACAAACACCCCCCCCCCACACACACACACACACCACACACAGAATGAGAGAGAGAGAGAGAGAGAGAGAGAGAGAGAGAGAGAGAGAGAGATAGTGTTAAAAAAGACCAGACCATAAGGGAGCTCACACGAAAAGACATCCGGCTGTAGTTTTAGAAGGCAAACACACACAGCATGCTAAATTACAAGATTATCATTATATAACCTACGCCTTTGGTTTGGTTTCGTTACCAGTTTTACGTCCCCTGCAGCATTATAAGGTCATGTTACACCACAGCGCCGGTTATACATGGTGTATTTTTTTTTTTATATTGATCGATTCTAAACTGAAATAACTCTAAAACTATAGTAGATAAAAGTAAACTGTTTTTTTGCACAGCCTTTATTGGCTATTTAAGTTTAGTCTGGGCTACTTTATATTATTATGTTCATAGAGAAGGCGTTTTAACAAGAAGTTAGCGGAACAAGGCCTTTTTACGCGTAGGTCATGGCGTCAAAAAAGCGCACTGGTATACCAAAGAAAAAGACTGCTACGAATCACTGTAAGGCAATAGAAAAGATGGTTAAAACTGTTTTTCCAAAATGAATTATATCTACCAAGCTTTGGCCTCATGTTTTACAAGAGTTAAATTAGTGTTTTATTGTTTAAAACTATAAAGCGATGGATGTTCTGGGAGTGCCAAATTAATGAAGTCATCTTTTTCATTTGATCGGGCACAACGCAATTCGCAAATTCAGTTATTGCTGTCTTTGTTTACATAGCAATTCACACTATCAGTTTCTACCAAATGTTGATACAGATTCTTATTAAGTTTTGGATTGTGCCTTTTTTACTGTGCTCAGTTGGATTTTTCTCCAACCTGCAAGCGGACGATATGCTAAGTAAACGCAAAAGACGCCCTTGGTGAATGCAAGGTTAGCGTCAATTATGCGCGCTAAAAATCGGGGCCTGTTCGCGCAAACTATTGCTGTCACACAGTGTATTAATTAAATCAATTCATTTTAGTGCCAGAAAAAATTAAAATGGATGAAGATTAATCAGTTCAAAACACAATGTTTATATCTTTTACCGTCTTTTTAGTTACTCCAGTTTAGAATGGATCAATAAAAAAAAACCTTGTATAGCTCTAAAATTGTTTTGCACAGTGGGGGTCGCCAGTCAATTGATTGTTTATGACATCGCCATGGGCAGGACTTTGGCTGCTGAGCTGGGGCAGAAGTTGAAGCAATAAAGGGGATTGGTTCGGTTTGAGCTTTATGTTTTACACTTCTTCTAACACTATAAAGTCATTGTAGAGACAGGATACTTCTACCCTGCATGTTTGTGCCAACCAGGAATGAGATGGACACAAAATTTCTGCCGGGAGGCTGAGATGCTTAAACTGCATGAGGATGAACTCTAGTGACCCTAGGCAAGAGACTACACAAACCAGAATGTCTTAAAAGCTATAATGAAACAACTGAAACAGAAAGGAGAAGGAGGCTGTCGTGGTCTAGAGGTTAGTGTTGTCTGCCTCTCATGCCAATGGTTGTGGGATCGATCCCGGGACGGTGCCGGCATGTTATCCCCAATAAATTTCTTCTTCTTCTCTATCTATGGCTTGTCTACTCTTTCAACGAGTTTTCTGGCTCTTTCTCTCACTCTCTCCTTTTTCTCTCTTACACATCCCTGCTACTCTTGTCGCCTGCCTGGCTTCTATTCTCTTCTTCCTTGTCTACTCCTTCTCTTTCAACCACACTCCTGATCTTAGGGTAGGTAAGATAAAAACACCTAGTCTTCTCGGATAAGGACAAAAAACATCGGAGGCCTCGTATGTATGTTGCGCACGTTAACGATCCTTTGGTGGTTAAAAATCGAAAAGAGTAGGTCTATTAGGCTGCCGCCTGGGCAAAATTAAAAATTAATCCCTACCCAAAAATACTTTGGAATGGTTCTGGGCGAAAAAATGGCCTTATCATAGAGTCTTTGAAGTCCTAAAACCCTAACCAAGCAAACAAACAAAGAAAAAGGAAAAGGCAATAAGCCCAAGGCAGCCCAAACTCTAAATTTTCAAAATATTAACTGTCTGTGGTCAACAGGAAAGTTGGGAAGTCACAGTCCAGAACATCATAGGTTTCGGGCGATACCTCTCTTAAAGTGGACAAAGTAGGACATGGATCTCCTCACTTTTTCTGAGAGAACAACAAAAAAACCCGACAAGGTGACACAAGAGATGCGAGGGAGATAGCAATGAAAATGTGGGCAAATATAGCAGATCCCCAAAAGTGCACTTTTGAAGTTTAGAAGTAATTCAGAACAAAAAGCACAGAGAATTTTTCAAAACAAGATACCCCATTTTACATTGCAAAGTCGACAAAACCAGATTTCAAACCCACCAAGCGTCACTTGGTTAAAAAGTCAGCCGATAGGAGTGAAAAAATTAAACAAGATCATTCAAAGCATAGCTGTCGTCCTACCATTGGTTTGGTTTGGTTACCAGTTTTACGTCCCCTGCAACACTGTAAGGTCATTAAAGAGACCTGCTACTTCGACCCTGCCTGTCAGGGCTAACCGGTGATGAGAAGGAAAAAATCCCAGTAGAAAAAACCCAGATCGTCCGCGCTCGGGGATCGAACTCGGGTCCTCCGCATGACAGACGAAGAGTACCGGTCCTACCTTTGGGTCTGGCCTCACAAACCACAGTGCTTGGACATTTTTAATGCCAAAACTTGTGGATCAGGGTGTACCACCGACAGAAATCGTTCAAACCAATGGACACAAAAACTTAACATCGATTAACATTAATTTACTGTCACCTCAGCAAGGCCCGGCATGAAATAATTTCCAAAATGATGTATCCTGTCACTGACGAGGACGAACACAACCACTTTAACAAGGAACATAAATGAGATCAATAACATTAGTTACCAGTTTATGGTCTCACTTTCGACATTACAATTAAAAAGTGATGGCTCATGAGGGTGACACCATTAACCGTTTGTTTACACTGCAGTTTATTAATGGAATATATTGACCTAGTTAACCCAAAAAGTCGTGACGTCACAGGCCCGCTCGACCCTTCGCCTTGGCTCTAAACAATGAACTAAGATGGCGGATCACGCTTGTTTAGTCAGCTTAAAAATTGTAGTTTCGTTTGAAGCAAGATTTCTCATAAACCAATCGTTCGATTTCAATCAGACTTTGTTTGGTGTTTATATATTATGTACTGGACATGGTACAAATAGAGGTAGAATCAAGCAAACTCGGCTAATACGATGAGAAAGAAGAATTTGTGAATAAGGTTAGGATTAGACTAGAAACTTAGTTAGTTAGTTTTCAGTCAGTTATTTATAGAGGCGCCAGCGTTTTCGGCTGTTTTAGCCTTAGTCACCTTAACTTAAGGCTAGGGACACTAGGTTCTCGCTCTAACCCCATCCTCTGGCGGGTCCTACTAATCTTAACCCTGACCATAAACCCATTTTTACTTACTCATTTAATATTATACATTATTGTACATACATATATTATTTTTATCATTATCCTTTCTCCAAACAAGTAAAATAAAAATGTTACTACTACCTCCCATTGGATAGGTTCTTTATGAAGTGATATGATGCTACACATCCATTGTGCTTTCACCTCCCTTGACTTACTCCTTGGTATAATGATCAGGTCAGTCGAATTGCTCGTCACGTATGTATAACCTTCTCTATTCCGCTCTAGTTTGCATTTGCTTGCACATCTGCCTTTCTTCATCTACTAAGGACAAAACTACTACTAGTAACAAAATGTCACCAACAAACGAGACTGGTTGTATCAATTTTGAAAAAATATTGGTGACGATAAATAAATGGTCGTCCCACTAGGGGACGGGAAAGTGGGTGTGCCACCTCTGGACTCAAAGGAGCAGAGGAATAAATGTAGCGATAACAAAAACGTCTTTTAACATCCTAACGATTAAGTGCTTGATAACAATAAAAACATTGATAATTACTCTGTCTGTCCAAAGTACAAACAACACTACCAACTTCAAAACGTCTTGAACTGTTTGGTGTCCTACTCACTAATTCAAGAATTCTTTATTAACGAACCGGGGTCTTTAGAGTAGAAAATTTGCACAGGGAAATAAAAACCGCACCATAAACATAACACTGGCATATCTGTTAGTTGTGATGTGGTCTACACACAGAGTTCTACACATACATAGACTTACACACACATATGAGTTAGGCCTACACACATACACGTAGGAGGCCTAGGTCCACGCCTACAACAATTGCATAGGACTACACATAGGCCTCCACACAAATACAGACACATAGTCCTGTATTCACATACAAACATACTTACACTTATACATACATGCCTAAGCACATAGACCTGCATGCACATGGACCAACACACTTTATTGGCTTTCACACATATCGGCCTAGACCTACACACAGATACACACATGCCTTCACACATAGCATATGCCTACACAGGACATAGCCTACACACAATAGAGAGATGCATGCCTAGGCCTACACATAAACGCCTGCCTACACACAGATACAAACGCGCCTACACATACATAGGGTTACGTAGACATGCCTGCACTTATTTAAGCTTATAATAATATTATACAAACGCAAATGCCTACACACATAGGCCTACACATGACCCTACACACATAGGCCTACACATGACCCTACACAGATAGGCCTACACATAAACGCACTTGCTTACACATATCATAAAGTAGGACTACACACACAGTACACATAAGACTACATACTCAGAGGCCTACACACATTATACATGTAGTACACGCATAGTTCTCTGCAAAGTTATACGCATCCACGGGTACATAGATACAGTTTAGGTTTGGTTTGGTTACCAGTTTTACGTCCCCTGCAACACTTTAAGGTCATTTAAGAGACGGGCTACTTCGACCCTGTCTGTCAGGGCCAACCCGGACTGAGAGGGAAAAATCCCAGCAGAAAAAACCCAGATCGTCCGCGATAAGGGATCGAACCGGGGTCTTCTGCATGACAGGCAAAAAGCCCAACCATTACACCACAGCACCGGTGATACAGTTTATACAGGTAATAAATAATAATATTGTTGACAAATCATAATGATTTTGACACAAGTGTTCACAAGAATAATTGTAGCCTATTCGCTAGCGTGATTCAAACAGTGATCTGGAGTCGGTTGAAAAATTGACCCACCCCAACTCCGACTCAGACTCTAGGGTTTATGACCTTACCGACTCCAACTCCAGGACTTAGGCATTTCCCGACTCCAACTTCGGTTCCGGCTAAAGGGTTTAAACATTTCCCGACTCCAACTTCGGTTCCTACTAAAGTGTTTAAGAATTTACCGACTGCTGACTCTAGGGTTACCGTACCAATTTTGTTGACTTCGACTCCAGGGTTAGAAACGCTACCAGCCTCTAGGGCAGTTGACAACTCTGAATTGTAATTTTTCTTCTATATAGACCAATGTATGTATAAATTGTTCTTAAATTAATTTCAGACAATAACCACAATTTTGAGCAGGGAGCCTAATAGAACTTTTACTTTCCCAAGACAGTTTTACAGTATAATATTATGGGCAAGGAAAGAATAATTTTAAAACGGCAGATCTAAAGGATTGATGATGATATGTAGCCTACAAACAGAACTTTCATAATAAAAATTCTGCAATTAAATGCAAGTTAGAGCATTTTTTTTAGGACTGGAAGAACTTTAATTTCCTCAATAAGTTGCTGAGTTCAGCCAGGGCAATGTTGCTTGATTCAATCAGTAAACACTGGATTCAAATGGTCATATTAATTAAAGTGTATAAGCCTATGTCTAGACAGTAAGTTGGCCTATCACGCAAACGTTTGTCTCTGCATTTCAGTCTTGTATGTGTAGGCCTATGTGGATGTGTGCAATGTATAAAGGCCTTGTGTGTGTGCGCCAATGCGTGTTTTGACCTATGTCCTGTGTAGGCCTAAGCTATCTGTGTAGGCTCGCGCTTTGTTTCATCCGTTTTCGTTTCAAGAGTTTCATTTAAAGATGGTCTCAGCTGACAAAGGCCGAAGAACTTTTTTTTTGCTCATGCAAATGAGGTGTTATTAGTCTGTGTTTTACTACTACTGTTATTAAATGAGGTCAACATCCACTTGCTTGGTGATTGCTCTGGGTTTTTTTTTCTTTTATTGTTTGTGTGTTTGTAACTCTATTTGTTCATTCTCCTGTGGTATTGTAGTATAAATCAGATCTACTACTCGTGTTTGGGGATTCGATCCCATAAAATGTTTCATCACGCTCGTGATTATAACTTAGTAGTTTCAATCTTAGCATAAATTCTGTTCTACAACTAGAACTCGGGCAATACATTCTTTATATTCTTTGATGGTCTCAAACGCCAAGACCGGCGCTGTTGTGTAATGGTTAGGCTCTTTGTCTTGAGCCTGTCTCAAAAGGTGCCTGATATTTTCGGACAATGGGAGTAAAACATAAATGTTTGTGAATTGCTCAAGTTCGTCTGATTTCAAGAACTTAAATACTTGAATTTTGGTATTTTGGTGGTGGGAAGATAGTTTTGACTCTGGTGAACCAGAGAAAAAGCCTTTCTTCATTGGCTTTAGGAAAGTGTGAAACATTACGAGGACAAAGTGAAACTACTACACAAACTAAAACAAATATTGATATATAGAATTTATGTACTTGACCAGGTAGATAGATCCTTCCTTAATTATACAAATTCACAAAAGTGGGGATTTGAGAGAGAACAGTCACATATCATCCTTACATACTTAGTCAGCGTAATGGTTGACACAAGTGGAGAGGACAACATTTTGACAAACACAAGAAAATGCAGGCACATGCTCTGAAAGCAGGATCAGTTTATTGAAGATAGTTTGTATTACCATACATTTCACTTAGAAAGGTTGTTTTTCCAATGATATGCGCTGAATGGTAAAAATGTTTATCATTACATGACAAAGGGAAATTTTAAATTCAATCTGGAAGCTTAAACCTTCATTGTGGACAGCAATTGTTCTATTTTTAATGCGAACCATGTCTTTAAAAAATTCAGATATGAAATAGGTCTAATTGGTTTATACATTAAAAAAAGCAATGAGAAAAACAACAAGAAAATAATATACGCCAATCATTACCTGATATAGTGTTGATCATTACATGACAAAGGGAAAACTCAATTTTGGAAGCTTAAATATCAAAATAAAAGTAGACTTAATGTGCATCATCCTTAAGATAGGACAAGAGAACCGCATGTAAAGCTTCCACATTCGCTGTCTGCGACGAATTCTCGGGATCAAATGGCAGGACAGGTTCACCAACACCGCGGTGCTAGAAAAATAGAACTTCCTCAGTTTGCATCTCATGCTCTGTCAGCTACCCCCTCTGCTGACGTTCTCCCACATTTGCCACTTTACAGAGCGCTGCAGATCTTCCGCACTTAACTGATTCAATATCAGGTCCTCTACCAGGGACAGTCCGCAGTGGCAAAAAAACTCTGTGGAGACAATCAAGAGAAACTTCAGAGCAAAAAGAGTGTAGAAAGCATGTTCATGCACAACTACTTATGAGGAATGGGAGTTGTCAGGAAACTTTGCTCACGATCATTACACTGACTCAGGCATTGCCTTTGTCAACTACAGAGCTATCGAGATTTAGCCTCGCACAAATTTAAACAACACTTGGCGATGAAGTGCCGTCCAGTGAGGCGCCCTGGTAGCTCTGGTGCGACTTGATGTTGCTGATCTGTCACAATTGTGACGAGGCTGTCAATCACTTACTCCCTAAATGTAACTTGAGACACGTGTCTCCTTTTCGCTTCCTCTTGGTACATGATGTATGCGTGGACCAGAGCGAGCCCCCGATGCATGTGATAAAAGATAATGTACCATTTCTGGCTCCTGTGCTCGTAACTGTGTGTGGTCAGCTTCTGGTCAATAAGATCCACGTCACCTATGTGTATATTATAGTTTTCAGCCATCACAGGCTGTGTTACTTCTCTGAACCCTGCCTGGTTTCGTCTTGACCTCAATGTCTTGTTTACTGTTGTATTTCCGTTATCTATTGACAGGAAATGTACACGTTTCAGGTCCTGCCAAGCACATGTCATTAGGCTGCCTTTCCTCATGAAGGAGGGCGGGAAGTTTCTTTCAAGCGGCAGAGTTGTTGTGCGTTGTTCATGTGGCATCCCTGTCCTGCAATATTTCACTGTCCCGCAAGCGCCCATCTTTCCGCGGGCAGGTTTAGCTTTGGTGAACAACAATAATAACTGTTCATGAAGTATTGGTTTTTACATTCGACAACTCATTTCTTCCTCAGCCTCCTTGACAAACCAGAAAAGGCAAGGGCGATTTGAAGTGCTTTTGCGCCACCGATAAAAGAGACAAACAAAAAATACAACTCACAAAACCCTACTTGGCAAGACATCCTTTCAC
>JAUKPP010295082.1:0-10020 GCA_032273245.1 Phyllaplysia taylori
GCTGGTCCGCTAAGCTAACTACCCAGCTAAGAAGCTGATCAGCTAGGGCGTTAGCTGTTCAGCTTGATGTGCAACCGGCCCCTGGTCTCTTTGGATTTGGCTGTATCAACCAATTTAAAAGAAAATATATAATTATTTTTGTAATTTGCAGCAATTTGCGTGAGTGTCAGAATTTGCGGAAATTTGCGGAACAGCCGAAATTTGCGGCCGCAAGCCGCAAAAACCACAGACCACAGATTAGGTTACAAGTACCAAGTTAAACGGTATTTATTTGAAGAGGCACCAGCTTCTTTTGCTATTTTAGCCAAAAGTTGCGAGGAAATGAAAGGGGCAGGGACTGCAACAGAGAGTATGGAGGGAAGTGATGAAAGGAGAAACAGTCAGCAAGAATGAGGAGGGGAGGGAGGGGAGGGAGGGGGAGGGAGTGATGGAAAGAAGGAAGGATGAGAGAAGGGTATAGAGACAATCATGTTGACAGTGAGGGTTGAAGGGATAAAGGAGGGAGATGGGGGAAGGATGCAAAAGATGAAAAATAATTATGAGAAAAACAGAGATAGAAGTAGGAAGAGATGATTTTTTTTTTAAAGTGGCGAGTGATTGCAAAGATGGAAAGACTTAAATTAAGACAGCAGAAAAGAGTAGGAGGATGGATTTATAAGCAAAATTTCCATATGGGGATGAATTCAGTTGTTATTTATCCATTTATTATCTCAGTTATCTGAAACCTTATAACTAGAATCTCCAGTGCAAAAGAAAAACAGAGTGGCATAAATGAAGCTTGACAAGAAACTTGACCAATATTCATTCATCACATGTAACAACATTAATTATCGAAAAGTTCTCACATACTTATTTGTATTTAGTTATTTCAAAGCTACCAGCTTTTTATAATAAATGCTGTTTTAATCTGAAGAAGAAAACAACAGCACACAGATTCCTACCTGGAAGTCTATCTTTGAGCTGCGACTGGTGTCCATGGGGCCTGAGGAGGCCAACAGTTTCTCATGTGCAGTCACTGCAGCCTCTCCACTGTACACAATACTCTTTTTATCTCCTCGCCAGTCCTGAAGGCAAAGCCATTATATCATATTGTTACACTCAAAACACAACTGCCTGTGTAATTTTTCTTAGATTTGAGAATTAACGAAACATTTTCAATCTAAGACAATTAGGGCCCTATTCCTCGGACTTTTTCAGTTTTAAAAAATACTATATCACTGCTGTGATTTGGGCCTTGTAGACTTGCAGAGTGACATGTTTCATCAGTTTGGCAAGAAAATATATCACAACGCATTGATGAGATAAGTTTTCAGACAAATGACACATTTGCAAAGAAGTATAGATAAATCTATTGTTGATATAGGAAAAAAGTGACAAAACATCACGACATCATCCATCTCTAAACAGTGAGACTCCCATCTTCTAAAAATGCATACATAGATGCTTTATAGGACATAAAAGAGAGTAGCAGCAACAGGAACAATTGTAAATCTATTATGACTGACCACACGATGCTCCACTTCTCATATATACAGGGTTGTTAATGCACTAAAAAATCCTTTACAATGCAAATAATACTGAAATAACTCAAGGCAATAGACCTCATCCACATCATAAAATTCAAAAGTCCTCATTCCATGAATTTAAACATAATTCAACTATTTACACAAAAAAATAAAGATCGCCGTCATCCCTCTCCACTTCTCTGAGTACAAGTGTAGTAAGTCTGCAAATGTCTCTGACCCATCAGATGTTGTGAGGGTGGTGTTATGAATCAAATCAAAGAAACCGAATGGTAGTGAAACCCATGAGGACTTTACCTTGATGTAGATGTGGAGGTGAGGTACAAACTTGTTGTGGCAGTAAGGACAACTGAGGAGAGAATAAATTATGTACCCGTATTAATGCTATAGTTCAGATAATAAAATTAATTCCACTGCATACAAATACAGGGAAATGCTTTGAGAAGACAAATTGAGATTTTGATAAAATACTAGATACTACTCATCCTTAATCCTTTACACAAGATGCATCGATAGAAAGACAAGCATCTGTGGTGAAACTGGTAGGTTCTTCCCCTATCATGAGGAAGACCGAGTTTGATTCGACGTGAGGACGATCTACGTCTTTTTGCTTGGATTCGTCCCTTGGCTCGGGTTGGCCCTGACAGGCAGGGTCAAAGTATCATGTCTCTTGAATGACTTTACAGTGTTGCAAGGGATGTAAAACCTAAAACCAAACCCAACCAAAAATTGGTAGAAGTTGGTCATTAAGTAGATTGTTATATCTTAAAACCCAGCTAGCCATCAGGGCTAACAATAATCACTGAACGAATTGAATTTGTCATTCTGTGTTTTATTGGTAGAGGGCCTCTATACCTTCAACTTGTTAATAAACAAAATCACCATTCTAAACTTCTAAAACTGTGACACTTCATTACATGAATTAAGATACAAAAGATTTATGAAAAATTTTCAAGGGTGACTTTTGCTGCATTAATTAAGATTAAAAAACCTTTTTGAGAAAATTCCTCTCACAGGTGACATTTCGCTCCATTAAATAAGCTACAAACAATTTACAAAATGTCTCGTTGTCTCACCTGGTGTTGAGGTTGGAATCTTCGGCTGACCACCCCGCCATAATCTCCTCGTCGTAGATGAGTCTGTTACACTTGGTGCATCGTGAGCATGAGCTCATCTCCACCTCCATGGCCACCTGCAGCATTTCCTGGCCCAGCTGCTCGGAGGCAAGTGGCCCGGGGAAGGCCTCTCCCTGACCACTGTAGCCGTCAAGATAAGATGGAGATGGCGCACTCTCTGCGGAAGGAGGGACAGTTATATGTAATGATTATTGCTATTTACAGGAAAATAATTTTTTTTTATAACTCTCAACATCTTAAAAAATAAAGTAAGGTTCTATTCCTCCTAATCATACCTTCTTTTCTTCCCCTGTGAAAAATCCTTTTTCAAGTACACTAAATAGTGCAGTGAGTAAAAGTAATTTGTATGAATCTTCATAGATGAACATATCCGTTTTTCTGTCAGAATTATGTGCCCCGATCAGTCTGACAGGCAGGGTAGAAGCAGTTCGCCTCCAAAGTGACCTTAAAGTATTACAAGAGCCATAAAACTACACAAAGAATTGCGTGGACACACAACTGGGATTGTTATTTTCTTTAAGGATCTTGTCTGAATCAGTAGAGTTGGTTGTGAATGTGATGGTAAAAACAAAATATGTTATACCATTTCACAAATAATGCCTTGATCAAAAGTAAAAGTTATGGACTTGCTCAAATGGATGATGGCAGTAGGGTGGGATTTTTTTTTAATCACTGAGCTTTATTTACTTGCTGAAACCCACTTCAGCCCTTGCATGAAGTCAAATGGCATGCAGAACAAAAGAGATAAAAGAAAGAAGAGTTTCTCACCAAAAGAGAGGCAAGAGAGGCCAGAGAGTCGTTTGTCCGTGTCCTCAGCCTCGCTCTCCTCGCTGTGGCTCACCAAGTCCTGACTCCCGCCATAGCGAGGTCGGTCCCGAATGGTCCCGCTCGTGCTGCTCCCATCGTTTCCGTCCAGCTCCTCCACAGACTGCGTGAGGGAACCCAGGGACCCAAGTGAGCCGTTACGCATGGGGGAGGAGATGGTCTGTTTGAGCTCCGTAAACTTGTTGTACGCCGCACGTGATGCGAATTTGAGAAAGCTTCCAATAGCCTCGTTAGTCTTTTTGAGGCTCTGAGTCCGTTTCAACATGAATTCAGTGGAGCGATCCCGTTTTGAGTCAGTGAGTGATGACACAGATTGCGTGTCTTCTGCTGGGCCTTTCTGGGGTGTACGAGGCTCCACTGGCAAGTCGCAGCCTGGAGAGCTCAGGGTGCGTCCCACCTCACTCAGCGACTGCTTCATAGGCGCCTCGCTGAACTGACCACTAAGGCGGTCCTCAGAAATGGACACAGAGCGTCGAATCTCCCGGCGGCTGATGGAATCACTAGTGCTGTTCTCCCTGGAATGACGTGGCAAAGTCGCGTGCCCCGAGACCACTCTCACCTCTCCTGACTGTTCCCCTTCTGTCTGGTTCTCAGTCAGTGATGTTGGGGTGTCCGTGGCAACAAGCGAAGTGTCGGGCTGAACGGATAGGTCTGCCGTCTGCTGCTCTGTGGGCGCATTATGACTAGAGCTAGCTTCTGGCCCACGCACAGAGTTTGACGCACTGTCTGCACTAACAGTACAAGAAACGTCTGTGGAGGACTCTCCCGCATGTGGGTCACTCTCCAGAGTCAGTTTCTCTTGAGAGTCCTCTTCTCCACAAGAATTTGGCACAGTATGACTAGAGGAATCGGAAGAAGGTTCAGGCTGTGAGGATTGCTCCGTCTCCTGTGACAGCGGAACCTCACTGGTCGAGTCATTGAGTACATGGTTAGCACCAGCCTCCTCACTGCTGGAACCAGCTACAGAGACTATGTTGATACTGTCCGTTTCTGTACGGTGCTCAGTGGAAAGCCCGTCACTAACAACAGGAGTGTCATCATCCTCACTCTTGATGAGATCTGAGTACTTTAGGGAAGTTCTCTTTGACCGGCCCGTTGTCCCATCACCCGAATGCCCATTGTTCCTGGGTGGACGCCAGCTGGCAAAAAGGCTCATGGAGCGAGAGGGCTTGGAGTGACTCTCTCCTGCGCTGCGGTGACGCCGACGTTTAGCTTCGGCCACTTGCAATCTGACATCTGTGTCAGGTGAGATGGTGCGATGCTCCACACAAGCCTGGCTCACTATCACCAGACCACACGAGTTGCTCACTGGGGATGGAGCACAAGGGGAAATTACACCAAAAGTAGTAATAAACAGTAATATAACAGTTTCAACTATAATATTAGTTCCTGCTTACCAAAACACTAGAGGTAAAAAAAATAAGAAAAAGCAAGCCTGTGATGGATGTTAAAATATTTCCTCATTAGACATCTCCTTGTCATACAAAAAGCTGATCTGTGTATATATATAAATATAGATAGATAGATAGATAGGCAGACACCAACAAGATGATGACTACATGAGACTTACACACAGCTCCTTTCTGCAATTCAAACTCATCAACGTCTGTGCTGCTACCATTGCGTGGGGATCTCTTGACGATGCTTCCAACACGCTGACGAGTAGTCGGGCTGGAGTGATTTCCCTCTTCTACAATATGCACTTCTGCAAATTACATGGGCAGGTTGTTGAGGGGGAAAGAAACCACAAACAATTAAACATATGAAATCAGCAATCCAAGATAGGGAAAATATTTTAAAGAGATGTAAAGTACAAGTAATTCTTTTATAAATACAGAGCAAAAATCACAGCGACTGGACTTTTTAACCCAAATTTCAAAACAAAAAAAGGAAGGAAAGAGCTCGATTGCGTCTTTACAACACAAAACAAATGTAATTGTAAAAAGTAACAGACATTTACAATGCTTGTAAAGTGGAAGCTAGATATCAGCTAAAATTGAATCTGCAGAGCAGAACTTACTCACTGAACATTAGTCACCTTCTTTTTTAAGTCAATTCATTAACCAGATGGTATTGCCGATACTTTCAGCGGGCAGACTCAAAGCACATTGTAAATTCAAAGATCCTTCAAGCAAGCTCGCTGTCTTCATTTGTGCCGGAACTAGTTTGTTCAAGTAACGTATACAGCAATGTGTACTACATTTTCTTTCCACCTAGCGCATTCTCACATGAGACACATTCACTGGAACATTGAAAATGGACCGAGGTCTTAGTGGAGAATACCTCTAGACCCTATGTCGAATCAATCAATAACCACGATGTTTTAAACAAAACTGGGAAACTAGACGTAAGCTTATACTAATACTTTTGCTTTAAGAAAAACACCTAAGCTCCGACAGCTCTTTTTTTATTCTGAATTAAGTTATCGTGTATTCTCTTGTACTGTACATTTAATGCCATTGTTGTTTCTGGAACCTTATCTTGGCATACGTTGTGCTGCACAATAATAGATTATGCATATTTTGTTTCCAGTGGCTCTCTATAAAGGCATATTATGAATGTTTTACTATACGCTTTTCATAAAACAACACAGAAGAACACACTGGGGTCACTTAAGTATATAAAGTGAAAAATTGTCTAAATATAGCATTCTTCTGTGAGGCAACTCAGCACAGAGCAGAAGAAAATAAAACAAGATTTCCCACACAAAGTTCACATGAGAGAAAATGGTGTAGTAATTAAAAACCTGTTCTCACCTTTCTTGGCTCGGCCAGAGCTTCTCCTCTCCTTGCCCTGTGTAAGGCTACCAAAGAAGCTAAGCGCTGCCCAGCTCTCCCCTTTGCCTTTTCCAGCCGTGTCTGAAGTATCACTGGTGGCTGGGGAGCTGGCGCTGCCCGTGTCCTCTGCCGAGATCACCATCTGGGACAAACGCTTCACGTCCTCCTGAGTCATGGAGTTGTAGCCCCTGTCCGACACGCCACCTGAGGACGTCAAAACATATTTCATTACAACCTGAGATTGAGCTGAGCAGCAAACACGAAATACAAAATAGGTCACTTGAGGTCCGTTGTGAAGGTAGTGTCATTAGAGATACCTGGAGAAAAGAGCGTGTGCCAAAACACAGGTTGGGAGGCATATTATTGCAACTGCAGTCATTCAGTGATATAATTCCACACCTGATTTTACAATGATTACTAAACTTATATAAACCCTCTTCTTCGAGAAGATTTTTTTCAATTACAATAATATGCCTCTCAACCCTCGAAATACAAGACTTGTATGCAAACCTCAATTAAACCATTATAATGAAAATATTCTACAGGGTAAAAGACCAAGAAAAACACCTGCAGGAATTAATTTTTCCCACATAAGTGTGTTTGACATATTCTTGGAATGACCCAACCAGCCAAATTTCTTGATGCGACCCACCTGTGCTCATCCTCTCCTCCAGACTGCCGCTGTTCTTACTGGTAAGGTCCCCAGTACCTGCAGGATCTCTCACTACAGGACTTGAACCCTCTTCCCCTGAAGCCAGCCCTGCCTCCCCATTGGCCTTCACAGTGGCCTGCGAGGTCTCCCCGAGGTAGCTGTCTGCGCTGGCATGGCTCATGCGGTCAAACTCGCTGCCAGAGTTGGAGTAGATGGACAAGCTACGTCGTCTCACAGCACGCCGGAACTGAGCCACTCCAATGATGACGTTGCGGATCTTGAGCCACCGAAGTCGAGCTTTGGACTGTGGGGACGGCCATTTAGCCTCCAGCATCACCTGATGGACCAAGAGCAATTGGTTTATACGCAACCTCATGCAAACAATGTGCACAATGCACTTAAAAATGCATAATATTTTTCTTCATAGTAAAATGAGTTCAAATTTATATATAAAAAGTGTGAGGAAAAGTAAAACTACATTTAAAATATTTCATCAACTGCAAAGGGATAGATTCCCTTCTTCCTTTCCTTAAAATGGCTAAAACAGCAGAAAAAGCTTGTGGCTCTCTCTCTCTCTTGAGTCCCAGATGTTCTTCCAGCATGGGGATCAAACTCCCGTCCTTTGCGCAATAAACAAAGAGCCTAATCTCACAAATGCGAGCTGACTCACCTTGTTGTAATAACCGTAGGTAATGGCATTGGGATGAACACCGTGTTTCTTCATCTGTGAGAACACTTGGACAGCCAGGCCAGGCTTGTTGTACTGACCGGCCAACTGCATGAGCACACGGTAACACAGCTGGAGGGGAAGAAAGAAGAGAAAAATTTTCAGTCTAATGAACTTCGCAACTGTCTCCACAGAGCAGTTGTTCCTGAGTGCTTTTTCTACAAGCTCACATAATGGTGCTGGTCTTTTTGCCAAGCTAAAATGTTCTGCAAAATATAAACCAGTTCGAAAACAAGAAAATATTTCTTTCAAAATATGTCAGAGCAACTCAGAATGTCTTATTTCTACACTCTTGTCTGATCCAAGAGCAGGAAAAGTAAATATCAAAAGGTAGTGGAGGAGGGTGGAAAGGGGGTTGTTAGGGTTGGTAAACAAAGCCAAAATAAATAGAGTGGGGCAATTTTGATCCCAAATCATTGATGAATCTATGCTACTTAATACTGATTTTGAATTTTTTTTTTTTTTTTTAACCTAAAATTTGAAAAAAAAATCTAATTTTATGAAGCCCAGGGAAAAGGAAAGACATGAAATGATGTCAAGAACCAGTCCCAGGATAAAACAATGTGGAAAGTGTTGTACATGGCCTATACCCTGTGTCAGGGTAAGAAAGCCAATGATGATGGAGTCAATTTTAGTGTCAGCACATTAACTTGTCGTTGGATCTCTTGTCCTTATCTATATATCTATAAAATAAAAAAAAAGAAACACCTGAATACGCTGTGAAAAAAAATGGGAAAGATTAGGGATCTTGTTTTGCTAAAAACCTGTCCCATTCTCCCGTGTGCTGAAACAAGATATAAGAGAGCATACCCAAGCTCTGAAACCAATTCAATGACTTAATTCTTTTATCATCTGACAGAGTATCATTTGCTAGGGGTCTCACCTCATCCACTGTGAGCAGTTTCGCTTCCTGCATCTTCCTCAGGACAGCAAAGCCAACTTTCAGAGCCTCAAGCTTTTTGGGTTGGGATTGCACAAAAGAGGGGAAAACCACAAACCACAGACTGAAGCAATAACTCAACAGGCACCTGGTAGGTAAAAGAAAAACAAGAGGAAATATCTAAAGGCCTTTGTAAGGGTTGATGCACTAAGAAAAACACACAAATATAAATGTTCATGAGACATCTCTATTCTTCTTCTGTGTTCAAAATTCTTCATCCTGCTTTACTGATGTCTAGATGGCTCTCCCTGGATAAATCTATAATATCTAATACTTTATATTCATGACTAAACAAGTAGCTTGCTCTCACTCCCATTCTTCATGTCTTGAGTTCTCTTGCCTTCCTTTTCCACCTCAAATGCACTAAATTTGACAACAAGTATTATTGCATTCTATATTAAATATATATATGAAGCACCGATAAGCAAGTTGAAAAGGTCATTTCCCCTGTGATTGCCACTCTTAAGTACCAGATGAAAGGTACATTGTGTGTGTGCATAAGTTGCATGAATGGTGTTTGTGTTAGTTTATATAATACATTTTATTCATTGCTATGAACCTGCACATAATTTGACTAAGTGTATGATTGTGTCCCCACATTATAGACTAAAAATTTCCTCTAGAATACAAATAAAATCGCCTTTTCATCATGAGGCTGAGACTTACTTGGACCAAGTCTTAGGATTTCCAGCTTGCTGTAAAGCAGTCTGAAAAAACAATCAGTGAAGTAATTACAGAGGGCTTTATATCAAAAGTTGGGTAATATATCACTTTCAAAGAACTGTTGAATACTTCCACGGACGTTTCATAAAAAAGAGCAACCAAGAGAGGGAATCACAAAAGTGTCCACTATGATATATTCACCCATGAATACCCTTACAGTGTAAAACTGGTAACCAAACAAATCAATGAATACATGTGTATGTGTAAAAAAGCAGCAAGAAACAGGCTAGTCTGCAGGGGTGAAGCATCTGAATTCACTCTAGCATAAGAAATTGCTGGTGTGAAATATGATTAGTTTTGTTGCATATATCAACATTCCCTAAAATAAAGTAAAAAACATAAGCTATTATACCATTTTCCAACAAAATTTCTCATAGCGAAGAACTAGTGGAACAAAAAAATAAAATATGTTCAAGTACTAATCTGTCCCTCCAGGAATTTGCGACGATGCGATATTATGCAAAAATCGCAAAATTTGGGTCTTATCGCACATTTTTTGCATAATTTGTGTTTTCCTCGGATTCTGCATTTTTCTCGCATAATTTGCATTTTCCCCCGCATAATTTGCATTTTCCCCAAAATATTTTGCAAATTTCTACATAAAAACGAACTTTAAAAAAAAAAAAGAATGGAGGAAAAAAGCGAATGCCCCGAACCGCCGTTGGGACGAAGAAACTCACGTGGAATGGTTTCCCTTACTAAACCGAGACGAAGGCC
>JAUKPP010295093.1:0-10020 GCA_032273245.1 Phyllaplysia taylori
GATAGATAGATAGATAGATAGATAGATAGATAGATAGATAGATAGATAGATAGATAGATAGATAGATAGATTATAAGTTTCTAAAAGACATGTTATAATAAGTAATAATAATTAAGTACATACACGAGGAGAATGTTTAACACAAAATGAAAAGAAAATGGGATTTTTTTCCTGTAATAAATCACGCGACAGCACAGCAACTATTACTGTTATTTAATTTCATTCGATTTCATGCTTAAAGGTTACAATCCCATACAGAAATTGCTGAACAAACGTATTTTGACAACGCACGCAAAACCCCTTGTTTTTGACAATTAAAACATAAATGTGAAGTAAGTACCCGGTATACCGTTTCTCATCATACACTGTTGAGGAAATACATTATTGAAACCTTTAGAAATTTATCGACGATGTCACTGATATCAGGCCAATTTTCAGTTTTGGACTTGATTTAGTTTTCAGTTTTCTTTCCCTTGCAACACTATAAAGTCATTTAAGACACCGGCTAATTCAAACATGTCTGCCAGGGCTAAACGGGACCAACAGAGACGAATACCAGAAGAAAGAAGCAGATGTTTGTCCCTATGTCGGTATCGAACTCGGGTCTCCTGCGTGACAGGCGAAAAGTTTCACCGTTACAGCTCGCACGCTCGCTCCGTGTGCCGTTAAATGAATACATTATTTTTTATAAGATAAAAATCTTTATTTGTCCTTTTTTAAGAGAAAATTTGCGTAACAATTTCTGTCTTGATGCCTCCTCTCTCTTTCTCACTCTCCATCACTCTCTCTCTCTCTCTCTCTCTCTCTCTCTCTCTCTCTCTCTCAACACACACACTCATGCTCATTCACATATATTATAATGCCGCCCCCCACACACACACTCTTGCATAATACTACAATGCCAAAAATAACACACACACACACACACAATACACACTCACTCACGCACAGACACATATGCACACACACTCACATACACACACGCACACACACATACATGTACAGAAGACCGGCGCTGTGGTGTAGTCAGTTGCCTATGGAGGCGCTAGAAGCTGTGATGTAATGGTTAGGTTCTTCACCGGTCATGAGGAAGACCTGAGTTCGATCCCGAGCGCGGAAGATGTGAGGTTTTCCCGTTGGGATTTCCCCTCTCAGCCCGGGTTGGTTCTGACAGCCAAGGCGTTACAGTGTTGCAGGGGACGTAAAGCTAGTAACCTAACCACTAAGAGAAAAAAAAGGCTCTTCTTTTGCAACCAAACATGATCTATGAAGACTTTCTAGCACTCAACTTCTGAGTGGTCTCAACTGCCATCCTGTTCTTGATATTAAAGTTGACTGTAGCATGTCGTCCTTCACTTGGTTCAACATAATATTGCTATGTAATTGTAAAAACTTTGCGTTTCTTTACAGAAAATACACGCTGTCTTCCTTTTGTTGGTCAATGAATCATAATATTAATAATGAATCTGTATGATGGCAAGAGTACACAAAAGCAAAGAAATAGAAACAACCCAGCATACTATCACGTTGTCATGCTACCATTCTAAGAGGCTTCATGCACACAATATACCGGAGCTGTGGTGTAATGATTAGGCTCTTCGCCTGTCATGCTTAAGATCCCGGTTCGACCCCCAATCACGGACGATCTCGGTTTTTTCTGCTGGGATTTCTCTCTCTCAGTCCGGGTTGCCCTGACAGGCAGGGTCGAAGTAGCCCGACTCTTAAATGACCTTACAGTGTTGCAAGGGACGTAAAACTGGTAACCAAACCAAACAAAGTATTCCTTTGACAAGCGTCTGGAGTATAGGTCTAATGGTTGAACTTTTCAGCTATAACTCAGAGCACGGTATTTTGATCCCCACGTTGGACAAGCATTTCGGTCTTTTTGCTGGGATATTGTGTCTCTCTCAGCCCAAATTTGCCCTGTCAAGCAGAGATAAAATACTTGGTTTGGTTACAAGTTTTATGTCCCCTTCAACACGGAGTCATATAAGAGACGGGCTGCTTCGATCATGCCTGTCAGGGCCAACCCGTGCTCAGAGAAATTCCCTGCAGTAAAAACACAGGTCTTCCGCGACAGGGATCGTACTCGGGTTTTCTGTATGACAGGCGAAGAGCCTAATCACTACACCACAGAAGCACCGGTCAAGATAATTGCATCAATGCTATACTTTCGAATCCAGAAACCACGGCGTCGAACTAGAGCGCTTTAGAAAATTTCGGATGGATCTTCAGAATTTAAATCGCGCTCATTTGAATGTGATAGACTTTTATCAAGTATTGCACAATTGCATGAACTAGAGTGTAACAAGGGGCATCAGGCTCAAAACCAAAGTTAACCAAATATCTCTTTGGATTTGCAAATTTTGATCAACTTAATATATCTTTAGCACGATCATATTATGTGGCACGTTGTTAAAGTAGACACATAATATCAAATAAAAAGGAGATTATGATTCCCATAACGTAGTAGGCTATATATCATAGTTTCTGGGGTTTCTTAAAACGAGGAACAGCACCAATGGAAAAGCCAAACGATAATTGCTTGCAAATAAGAAACTCAATTTGAGCAAAAGCGTTTGAGCTAAATGTCCGTTTTCAATTATGACGTTGTAAAAAATGTAGGCCTGCGTGCTGAACACGCAATTTTTTCTCCATGAATCTATTTGTATCAATTGCAAATAGA
This sequence comes from Phyllaplysia taylori, assembly GCA_032273245.1. Taxonomy (NCBI): domain Eukaryota; kingdom Metazoa; phylum Mollusca; class Gastropoda; order Aplysiida; family Aplysiidae; genus Phyllaplysia; species Phyllaplysia taylori. The sequence goes on from JAUKPP010295093.1 coordinate 2,687, forward strand.
AGATCTTGCTACGAGTTTTCTAGTCGTCTGAATCAAATACACCTTCTGCAGTATTCATTGAGAAAAATATGACAATATAGAGAAAGGAAAAGCTTTATCTCTCGTTCCATACGAAAGGAAAGGTTAACTTTATCTCATTTCAAAATAGTCTTCTGTTCCTAACTGGTTCAGTTCATAGAAAAGTGACAGTGATTTCCACCATGCCAAAAAAACCCGCACAAATCTTTATTACCAAACATAGTCTTCCTTGGTTTCTAAATACATCCTTTTCACGAGGAGATGAAAGATATATAAATTCATTACCTCACCTGATATGCACCGCCAAAGATAGTCCCTTGATTTATGCAACCTTGACAACTTCTGTGAAGATAACAGCTCTGCGTCGGTGCACAAGTCAAGTGACAACAACCTTCAATGAGTCAACACTTCGAGCCTCACAGAAACCACCCAGAGGCTATTCCACAGAACAGACATACATCACGTGTATCTCTGTGGGCTATTCCCATATTCTCACAAGCACTACTTTATTGTAAACAATGAACACGGAATAGTACAGTCGTTTTTCTAAATAGCCTACGTAGCTGATCTCCTACTCACACATTTTTTCCAGGTGCTGTTGTTCTTTGTTGCTATTTTTGTCTGTTTCTTCCAGGCTACAAAAGTTCACTGATTTTCTGCTTCCTCTCCGAAAAACAACAACAACACAGCCACAACAAACTCCTCAGTGCAGACTAGTTTTTGCATCATGTCGCGTCACAAGCAGTATAATAATATTACCCTCACTTGACTCAAGCGCGTTGAACCAAAACGGTAAGATTGAGGTGTGAGTGAGCGAGGCGGGAAGAGGCGAGGTGCTCACGAAGGAAGACATACTACGACAGTCTGGCGTCTCATCCCATTGGCCCTGAGCCCCGGGGTGGACAGCCTCGACAAGGATTTACAGCTTCACCCCACTGGAGCCGTCCCGTGACGGGACGACGTGAGGTCACCAACGCTTGCCCGGCTATAATTCCTAATTTATTTACTTCTTTTCTTCTATTTTTTTTCTGTTTTTTCCTCCCTTTTTTTATCGTGGCTAATTTGGAGCAGTAACGTAAACTGATGTAATCTTTGAGTCTTCTTCTCGTTTTACACTTATCGCCATTATTATCCTTCTGCGTGTGTCCTGCATTCCTGGTGTTTCTCTCCTTCTGTCTCTCTGTCTCTCTGCTGCTTCTGCTCTCGCAGATCCCGTCAATCTGATTGTATTCTCTTCTCTCTCTCTCTCTCTCTCTCTCTCTCTTTCTCTCTCTCTTTCGTTTATCCCTTTCTGCCTTCCTGTCTTTCTCACCCTCCTTCTCACACTGTTCTCTTTCTCCACTTCTTTTCCTTTCTTTCTCTCCCTTTCTCCTTATTTCCATCATCTATTTTCCAATTTCTCTCCCTCACTCTCTTTCTTCTTCTCTCTCTATTCCTCGCCGCCTCTCTCTCTCTCTCTCTCTCTCTCTCTCAATTTCCATCTCTCTCTATTCTCTTTCCGCTTTTACTGTATTTCTCTACTTCTTCTTCCCCTCCTCCTCCTCTCCCTCCTCCTCCTCTCCCTCCTCCTCCTCCTCCTCCTCCCCCTCCTCCTCCTCCTCCTCCCCCTCCTCCTCCTCCTCCTCCTCCTCCTCCTCAAGAAATCTCTTTCATGCTTTGTGTTTTATTTCATTATAGTGTTTGTTAAACTCCTACATTTTTATACACATATAAGCCATTTTATCCAACCATTCTCCATAACAATTATGATTTATGATTCGATCAATTTTCCCCTCTGTGTATTCATCTCATATCCCCGTCACTGCAAAGCTCCCCAGATTCCGCTAAGTCTCCTTTGGGCCGGATTTGATTGTTTATACATTGTAGGGAACAGAGATGATCATCGCTGCAGGCATAACTCATCTGCACTCAGTTATATTAGTATTAGGTCTACTCTTGGAAGTGTAGCTTACCTTGCTTAAACTTTATCAGGGCAGACTTTCGAACTATAGGTTGGCCATTATTGATAACCGATAAGCCATATATTTTTTAAAGAAACAAATATTATAATAAGTGCATGCACCTGTAATAAGAGGGATTCGGAGAGAGGGAAAAGACGATGGTGGAGGAGCGGGCAGAGAGAGAGAGAGAGAGGGGGGGGGAAGAAAGCAGTTATTTATTTATGAAGGCTCCGGCGTCTTTTGCTGTTTTAGCCTGTGAGGGAAGAGAAAGAGGTAGAAAGAGAGAAAAGGATAGTGAAATAACGCAATAGAGAGAAGGGCCCACGATGGAAGTAAGGATGGAATGAAAAATGGAGAGAGAGAGAGAGAGAGAGAGAGAGACGAAGATGGAAAGGGAGGAACAGACCGAGAGTGTGAAAAGGATAGGGGGCGAAGGGAAAGCTGGGAAAATGACAAGAGGAAAGAGGACCAGAAGGGGGAAAAGTTAGAGAGAGGGAGAGATAGAAAGAGAAAGAGAGCAAGATAGAGGGAGGGGGGGGGGGGCTAAGAGGAGAAAGGAAGATGAAGAACATAATCTCACAGGTCGGTTTGAGAGGAACAGGTGATAGTCGTAACGGTGGGGATTTCGAAAGATCTTTAGAAATAAAAAGTCAAAGTGTTAGCGTAGTTCGCTGTAACGTCAACAGCTGGAGTAGGTAAGTGAGGTAAACCGATAAGAGGCAGCGACAACACTGCATTGCACCCGCATCATTTACACTGACTCAGAGCAGTATTTCTCACTATCTAAGTAAACTATGTCTAGCTTTATTTATTACAGTTGAGGTCTGAAACGACGGAATGCATCAAGGCCTCTCTCCCATCAGTGTCTCACTATCAATGTGGGGCATCTTAGACACGTCGTAGTACCCAAGACCTTGATAAGGTGGCCATAGGTGTGGTTCAAGATGGGCTGTTTTATTCTCGGTTTGTTACGTCACTTTAAATTTATGAAAGAAGTGTCAGTTTCAAGAGAGGATTTGCCTCCCACAAAAGAATGTGCCTCGTGTGCATTTTCGTGACAGCGAAGTGCAGCTGACTCAGCATGCAAATGGCAACCCTCAGGGAAACTTAAGCCTGATTGAGTACTTAAGTACAAACCAAAACAAGAAGAGCCTAAAGCACCTAAGGCTGGCGCCTCTATAAATAATATACTTCTTACTACCGCTCAAGGGAGGATTTAAATTGTACATGTTATAACCAAGCTATGACCCAGGTAAATATCTGTCAGTTAGAACACGAATTGTCCTTGGACTGTAGTTGGAGGTTGTGATGCTGTCTGCCCCATCTATTTCTTTCTATACAGAGAACGAAAACAATTATGCTCTGTATTTTCATTACACCACAGCGAAGAAGCTTGAAGATGTCGTCATTCACCTCTAAGCTAAACGGGCATCTGTGGTGTAATGGATAGGCTCTTCTCCTATCATGCGGGCGACACGAGCTTGATCTCGCGTGTGGACTATCTGAATCTCTTTTTTCTGCAGAGATTTGTCCTTCACAGCCCGGGTTGGCCCCGACAGGCAGGGGCGAAGAAGCTCGTCTCTTAAACGACCTTACAGTGTTGCAAGCGACGTTAAACTGGTATCTCAACCTGAGCGAAAGTAAGGGATTATCCAAACCGTAGTGCTGAAGAATCCGTTGAAGACACGTCAAGATATTATACAAGTGTAACATTTGTATAGTCCAAATAGTTGTTGGACGACATGTTATTTTTCTGTGATATTATGCCGCAGTGTAGGGAATTCTTTTCACGTTAAGAACCAAGCTAAAAACCAACAAAAGTATTTTCTGAGAAAACTTAGATCTCTTCATGTCAAAAACACCATCTTAAAAGATTCTATATCTCAATATTAGAAAGCGTAACTTCTTTTGGCATCAGTTGCTGGGGTCCTGCAATATCAACGGGGGACAAAAAGAAAATAAATACCACCATCAAAGAAGCATAATAAGCAATTCTGTATGGTAAAGCACACATGTGGATACCCTCTATTACACTTGTCTTCGCAAGATTGAGTTGATATTGAAGGATTTTTAGCTCCCGTTTAGTGCATCAATTTCAAGGTCTCAAAGAAGTCATAAAATCCCGGTCTGCTTCAAGACCAGAAAGACAAAAGAATATGGAGAACAAAATCAAAGTCAAGACCATCTGCTGATATAGAAATAAAATGAGCTGTTTGGTGTTGTCCTATTGTTTAGAAGAAACGGAGAGAAAGGTCGAGTGGGAATAAAAGAGTGAGTGGGTGAGAAAGTGAGTGAGAGGGGAAGAGAAGGAAAGATAGAGTGGGAGTGAGAGAGAGAGAGAGAGAGAGAGAGAGAGAGAGAGCGTGAGAGAGGGGGTGAGAGATTATTTCAAATTCAAGGAATCATAGACTGCTTGTGTACGCGTTGTGAGGGAGATGTATTTCGTGAACGTATTTATGTATCTTGTGAATGATCGTAAAGTGTAGGCCTATATTTTCAAAGTAGAAGCTTTGTCTGGTAACCCCACCCAATTTTCCCTTGTGGATTAATTAAATATATTATATTATGTATCTTATATTATCTCTTCTCTTCAACAACTTTAGTGCACCACACTCAATGCACCCTCTGAAGGCTACTCCAAATCGGACGCGTATGTTGTGCAAAAGGTTGTTTGCCTGTTAGGCAGAAGATCCCTGTTCGATTCCTATGTAGGGGAGGAGCGTTTGCATCTTCAGTTGATTCTGTCCATCTCATCCCGGGCTGGTTCTGTCAGGGACGGCCGAAGTAGCCTGTCTGTTTAATGACCTGACAGTGTTGCAGGGGACGTAATACTAACGCTTAATTTTAGCATAACCAAATCATGGGAGCGTGCCCGAAGAATAAATCATGATTACAATAGATTTGCTTTGGGGATACTGAATCGAGCCGGAAAAGACTATTTAGACAACAGCCTCATGAATGTAGTAGATAGAAAAGAGAGTTAAAAGTCTGAACCCACGGGTGGTTGGTGGACGCTCTGGTGTGGTCTGTTTCCTCTACGTCTTTTAATATCGTCATATTGTCCCATTTAACTTCCTGGCGCCTTAGTCGCCTTAAAGTGTTGGCAGCGCCGTCAAACATCAACAGCAAGCAAAAACGAAACAGAATATCCTGAACTCAACTATTAATTGATCGCTCACAGGTCAATTCAAAGCCTGCAAAGTCGTCCTGAAGTCAGCACATAAACTTACACGAGAGATCACCGACAGTTAGCTCATTCACTAGCAATGACAAAGCTTACAGAGGGGAGATAACACTCTATTTACAGGCGTGCGCGCTTACTTCCCCTGTTCCACTGTCATTCCCACACAAAAACTATGATTTGCAACGAGTCATGAGTGTTCTTGTCACCTGATAGGGCGAGCAATTATTCTTCTCACTTCTTATCACTGAGTTTGTTCTTTCGCGCTTTCATTCATATTCTGCCTTATTCGAGGGAAGAACACGTTGTAGTCCATTCATTTTCTTGTGCAGGCGTCTGCATTACGTTTCAGCTATACCACAAGAATGGGAATGGATTCTGGCTGCTATTTCGTTTATCACTGCTGTCATTAAACGTATAATTATTTGGCATTATAGTTTCTATTGCCTCAAATCATATTAAATTTCAAAATAAAGAAAATTGGAAAACAAATTTTTGCCATGAAAACGACGGCTATATTGGATATTTTGTAAAATTCCAAAGACCTTTATCTCACCCAAAATGCAAGGAAATCACTTGAAATGCACTGAGAGATGAAAGATACAGTTAGTTATTTATAGAGGCGCCGACATATTTTACTGTTTAAGTCAGCTGAAAGATAAGAAAAGTTATAATATTTTTATTCGTCCTTAGCAGAATTGTTTTTTTCATTATTTTCTTTGGCCGTGGTTGTTGCACACGTAGACCTAAATAGACCTGCATTCTATCAAATAGTGCCTGTAAAATGGCAACTCGCACTGTATGCTTCCTAGGAAGCTGAGAAGGTTTCTGAATAACTTGGTCTGCTGGGGTATTATGATTGTAAAGCGCATAGAGCCTGCTTTCGAGCCGGGATTGCGCTATATAAATGTAATCTATTTTTTATTTTTATTTAAATGAGCTGAGTACAGCATTCCATGATCTCATCAAAAGGTATCTCTCTCTCTCTCTCTCTCTCTCTCTCTCTCTCTCTCTCTCTCTCTCTCTCTATCTATCTATCTAACTATCTATTTTTCCCTCTCTCTCTCTCTTTCTCTCTCTTCCTCTTCCTCTCTCTTTCTCTCTCTTCCTCTCCCTCTCTCTCTTTCTCTCTCTTCCTCTTCCTTTTTCTTTCTCTCTCTTCCTCTCCCTCTCTCTTTCTCCCTTTTCCTCTTCCTCTCTCTTTCTCTCTATCTCTAGCTCTTTGTCTCTCTTTCTCTCTCTCTGATTCTGTCTCACTCACTCTATCTTACTTGATTCTCCCTCTCTCTCACTCACGCACGCACGCACGCACGTACACACACACTCTCTCTGCCACACACACACACACACACACACACACACACACACACACACATACACACACACACGTTGTGTTTCATAGATGTTTAGGCAATTCGATAAATATAAAGTAGATTGTAGATGAAAGTAGAAGTACATAATGTGTAATGCAGTGTTGTCCTTATCATGCCCTCCCTCACTCTCAGTTATCTCACAGTGTTGCAAGGTACGTAAGATTAAAAACCAAAAACAAAAGAAGGCGTTGTTACCACTGTTTGTTGTTATTGTTGTTGTTATTTTTGGTGGATGCGTTGGTTCTACAGAAAGTCTTCCACTGTTACCATTTTGCAAACAGATTTTTTACTTTCAGACTCCAGACGTTATCTGAGTGTGGCAATCACGCCAAACATGACTGACAGAATCATGCAAACAACTGATACAGGACTCTTACTGAATCAATCAAGAAGTTTTTGAAGGTGAAAAAAGCATCAGCGCTGTGGTGTAATGGTTAGGCTCTTCGCCTGTCAAGCGGAAGATCCCGGTTCGATCCTCAATCGCGGACGATCTGGGTTTTTTCTGCTGGGATTTTCCCCTTTCAGCCCGGGCTGGCCCTGACAGGCAGGGTCGAAGTAGTCCGTCTCTTAAATGACCTTGCAGTGTTGCAAGGTATTGTAAAACTGGTAACCAAACCAAACCAAATGTTTAAAAAATCTTTTTAGAATAACAATGATCATAATAATGAATAAGGTATTATCGTGAGGAAACCACCTGTGTAAATTCTCACAGCCTTTGAGAAACACGCCCAGACGCTCAGAATAGAAGAACATATAGGCATAAACCTTTGTCAATGTGTGCCAAAATGTTGAGACGATAGGAAAGATAAGGAACACATTTGA
>JAUKPP010295104.1:0-19688 GCA_032273245.1 Phyllaplysia taylori
GTTGAAAGTCGAAAAGAGTAGGCCTTTCAGGCCGCCGCCCGGGCAAAATTCAAAATTAATCCCTACCCAAAAATACTGTGGAATGGTTCTGGGCGCCGAAATGACCTTATAGAGTTTATGGAGCCCTAAAACCCTAACCAAAACAAACAAACAAAATGGTCGGGCAGAAGAAGAAGATGAAGATACGCTGAATGAACAATCAGGATAAAGTGATAGTGAGAAGGGATACCAACATAAATGTATCTAATTTCCCTTTTAAGCCATCTTTTGTCTCTTAATTTGCTTGCTTTTATTCAAGGAGCACGCGTCCCCCCTGAGGATGAAGATGGTGGGGCTATGCCCGATGTGGCAGATGAAGATGATGAGAATGAAATCAGGTCCCGGGGTGAAGAAGCCTTGAACGGAGAGGAATATGAAGAAAACTCTGGCTTGGAGGACAGTGACGTAGAGCCTACGCCCAGAGAGCCATCGGTGGCCTTGGATAGAGGAAGAAACGAGAGAAGAGCCTTAAATAGGAGTTGAGGACGAGAAAGCCAGGGATAAGGGCGGTGAGGCTGGTGAGGAAAAGGCTAGAGACAAGGAGAAAAGGGTTAACAGGTATACAAAGAGTAACAAAACACCCAAGACCTCTACAAAACTTGAGAAAGAAATAGAACGAAGCCTGGCCCATCTAAAACGAGGTGTCGTGGAACAGGCAGGGCGGGAATGGAGGTGAGGGAGGAATGAAAAGTCTGAAACAAAGCAACATTAGTAACTACACGCTGAAGCAATAATTTCAGGAACGTCCGTAGTGACACATTCTGACCAAATTCTGGTAGGCTACTCTGAAATTGGAAGAAAGCTGATAATGTACCAACCATTCTTAAAGGAGTACTCTCATAAAACGGCTCTACTTTCGTATTTTAGTATTGAAAACATGGTATTAAACAATAACGGGCCCATCCCACCTCATCTAATCATTGGAAAAATATGATCAAGTATTATCAGTTCTCATTCGTTGCTCTTATGAGACTGTCGTTTTAACACTGTTATCTCCCTTGTTACTTTGTACTAACTAGCTTTGACCCATTTTTGCTCATCAATAATTCGGAAACCAAAAATAGCATGAAGTCCAATCTCACTGACTATTAAACCAACAACATCCATTTATCATCTAGTGTTATTGGAACGTCCGTAGTGTGGACAGCCGGATCGCCCTGGTCTTTTGGTTACCAGTTTTACGTCCCCTGAAACACTGTACGGTCATTTAAGAGACGGGCTACTTCGACCCTGCCTGTCAGGGCCAACCCGGGCTGAGAGGGAAAAAATCCCAGCAGAAAAAACCCAGATCGTCCGCGATCGGGGATCGAACCAGGATCCTCCGCATGCAAGGCGAAGAGCCTAACCATTACACCACAGCGCCGGCTCGCCCTGGTCTACTGTGCATGCTTTCATGGACCCGGGCAACCGAGCGAGGCACGGCATTGTTAAGTACAGCCGGGTCTGGGTTTACTGTACACGTAGTATATTAACACTGACAAAATAACAAAGACAAGCCAAGAGCGTTGTTTTCATCAAATTATTATAAGCTACCGTACACTAACAACTTTGTCGTACTACTACTCCCAAGTCAAAGTGAAATCTAGAAACTTCAGCCCACACTCAACAATACAAGAGAAAAATAGAAGAAGATAATAATATCTATGGGCTTTTGTAGGCCTGCACTTCTATCTCGACTAAAGAGCAAAGGAGACAAAGTTTGACTTCCTATTGGTATTTGTCTAGAGCCTATAGGCTACATGAAGATAAGCCCAGGGACTATCCGTTCCGCGCGTTACTGTGAGATCAATTACTTTTACTTAGCCTCGCTCAGCGCGACCGAAAAATAAAAAGGAAAAAATAATCAACAGGTTGTAGACAATGGCACGGAATAATTATGGCGACGGGACAGGCAAAATAAATTCAATCCTGACAGGGGCTTATTGCCAATGAAACAGCTGGCCAACTACAGGCTACTGACAACCGTAGAAATCGTGAAAATGTGCTTGCATCACCGTGTGAAACCTCATGTTGTTGGACAATGAAATTCACCCCTTAGGACCAGGTATGTTATTCATTGTAGCAATAGGAGTGAATATCAAATTATGGTACAAAACATGCTACCTGTTCACTTCATCTATTAGATTTTTGCATTTCTCTTGCTATGAATCATGAATATGCCTAGCATAGAACAGTGACAGTTTTGAGAATTGTGTCCCTATCAACCAAGACGTGAACAATCAAACTGACATGCTGAAATTTCACTTTACCAGTACCAGTGTTTTAGGCCTATACTAATGACTAAACACTTTGTTTCAGTCTGTATCTTTGCTTTCCATCTGAACTCCAGCACAAAACGGTGTCATAAGAAAGAAATATATAAATCTGTTTACATGCCTGCCAAGTGCTAAGTTCCATTGCAATCTGATGGTGTTTGTGACATGACATTGTTACAAGGGACGTAAAACTGTATAGGTCATACAATCATGAAGGCCGATTAAAATGTTGGCTTGTGTGTATGATACATGTACATTAATATGTATCTTTGATTAGGCTTCGCTTCTTGTATCTAGATCTCAAAGCAACTCGAAAGGCTGGAAAAACCTGGTAAGCCTAAATACAATGTCATGACTTTGCCAGTTTGTCTGGAACCTATTGTCCGGCGAAAATAAAACGAAAGTAGCTTGACACAGCTGATGCATGAGTGAATCAACAGCTCTTTGAATCAACATACATTATTCAACATTTCAACAGTGTGCGCGTTATTGTGGTAAGTTCACGTAGGTTGGCACTACTGAAATAGCATGGTCCCGATACCAGGTTCTAGATCTAGATCGGAGAGATAATATTAATATAGAACTACAATTAATTACAATGAACTTGAATTTGAAATGACGGGGGTCTACATACAAGGCCACCTTGCTTCACTCTTCACCTTGTATCTAGATCTAGATTAGATCTAGACTCGGGCGCTACATACAAGGCCACCTTGTATCTAGACTCAGGCCCGGCCTCGGGGTCTACGTACAAAATAACAAGCAGGCCTACAACTACAAGTAGGCTAAGTAAGAAAGGCCGCCTTGTTAATGATGTTGTTGTATCTAGATCTAGATTTAGATATCTAGACTCAGGCCAGGGTCTACGTACAAGGCCGCTTTGAGTTTACTCAGGAGGGTCTTGTATCGACTAATCACCTCAGACTAATCACTTAATCACATAGGTGTCATAGATCTACACCTACACTCTGACTCTACACTTCTTTTTTTCCTCATCATGCTATCTTATAATTATAATCCTTTTTTTCTGTTTGGTAGCCTAGTATATCTCTGCATCACACTCAGCAGATGGTCTGGAGTTTGAAGCTGCATTGCAAATCTGATTGTACCAGCATGTTAGCCGCTTTGTATCTAAGATTTTGCTAAGAAGGGCTAGGAGTAGGTTTAAGGATAGGGTTAGGTACTAGAGATCTAATGTGACGTAATCAGCTTTTTTACGTCGTTTTCTGCTTCCATTTTTTTCTTTTTTCGAATGACTTTTTCACCATGAGTCACTGCAAAATGACCCATGCTCATGTAGTAAGGAGTCAATGTCGGACGCATAAAGTTATATTTTTGGAAAGGGTATAACATTTCCTATCAGATGACCCCCCCCAAAAAAAAAATTTGATTTGCATAAACATTCCTTGAAACACAACTTGGTCAAATCCCTTTCCATAAATATGTCTTTTGTTGGGCACAAACATTTAATATATATATATAAAAGAAAGACAATTTACTTTTAAAGTAAGCTTTGGTTTGGGACGTGACACTTGGATTGAAATTTGATCTGAAGGCTGACTCCATTTGACTTAGCAGATTGTGGGTTTCATTGTGTGAAAGATTTAGAGTTTTGACTAAATACTGACTAGATCTATCAGATAAACAAAAGATTTACATTAAATGGACTTCACAACATCATCAAGATCTGGAAGCCTCAACCTTAGAAAAGGACCTCTGAGTACAGGTGGACTCAGACCTCAAATTCAGCTGTCACATTGAGACGCAAGTGGCCAAAGCAAACAAGATCCTATGACTGATCAGGCGCTCATATCAATTCTTGGATGGACAAAGCTTGAGGTTCTTATTCACAGCACTGGTCCGACCACACCTTGAGTTTGCCAATGTAGCTTGGTCACCAAGATTTCAGAAGGACAAAAACCTGATTGAGGGAGAATATATTAAGGCCTAGATCTGTTGCCTCTCACTTAACTAAATAGGCTACTGCTCACTATTAATATTAACATGAAAAATCATTATAATGCCTTTGCACAAATTTGTAATTTAAATTAGGAATTATCACAGATTTTCAGTGAGCGGATTGAAGGGGAGGGGGATTAATGTAACACACTTTTTAAATGAAGTCAACAGTTCTTGCTTCGTCATAGAGGGATTGTGGGATCCAGCCTCTTGGTAACCAATACCACCAATTGTTCATTGTTTGGCAAGACCTTGCAACACAGGGAGAGTGTTGATCAGACTCGCTCCCAAGACCTAGGAGAGAAGGTTTACTTTGATACTGTTTATTGCAGTTTCATACACCTTTCTGACTGTGCAGGAATAAATTCGTTCTCAGGTATAGGGTTCAAGCTGTCTTGCCATTGCCGCACAAACACAAAGCGGCGCAGACAGGTTGGCATCACAGCTCGCTACGTCTCCCCTGCCGCATGAAGGTTAAGCTAGACGCCATCTTGTTACATTACTTGATTTGAATAACGATGGGTTTCGAGAACATTAATTAATTTAGATACAATGTAGACAGGCCTCCTTTTAGTATTTACTTTAAATGTTGCGCTTTTGGTATTGAAGAATGGGGTGGGCGGGCAGGTCGAGCAGTGGTTCAGATGAACCAAATGCACCTATAGAGCACTGCCACTGACCATATCCTTACATTTGGCCTTTTTCCTTATTTCTCATTTACTGACCAGATGATCTGCTTGGATCCTTCCTGTACCGTAACTGTATCATGATCCATGTATGTGTAATACTCTTAAGTCAAATCAAGTCTTTCCCCCCCCTTAACAATACACTACACCATCTGCACACATATCACAATGACAAAAAACAACAACAATAAACAAGTGTAAAAGTATCAGACTTACTCAGATTTTGTTTGAAATTACTGATGTCTAATGTCTACAGCGTAGGGCCTATGTTTCAACTTTGCTGGTAAATTCATAGGTACGGTACAATTTTCGGAGGGCAATAATCTGCTTCGAAATATGCAGGCTTTTCAGGTTTTTTTTCATCTGTGTCAGCTTTGACCCCTGGGTTCCAGTGTTATTTAAGATATAAAATACAACTATTCTTTAACCATTTGATTTTGTCAGGTACAGACGTTGCACAGTAAAGATGTCAGTGGAAGTACTTGACCATGAACTGCAGGCAATCTATGACACAGCCATAGAGGTTGCCAAGAAAGCTGGAGCGGTGAGTAGAAAGTGGTTCATTTTGTCTTTAATTTAGATGTGCTTCTTTTTCTCAAGGATCTATATTATTTTAAGATGTGGAATCGTTTCATTTTGTAAAGTTTTATTTTTTAAGATATATTTTCTCTATTTATAATTTGCTGATGTGATCTATAACTATAATATGTCATCTCGCAGTGCATCATGTTCTCTTATGTCTCTTAGCCCTCTCTCTCTACCCTCATGCACTTCTTTCTCTCTGTTTCTCCTTCACCCCTTACTCTTTCTCTCACTCAATCTCCAAGCTGTCTGTCTCTTGTTCCCTGTCCCTTTCTTTCTACTCTCTCCCATTCATTGATTCATTCTTTGCTTGGTCATGACATCCTGTTTCTTCTCTCATAGCAGTTTTACAAAGACGAGTAATGAATAATAAATGAATTAGAAAATACCTATTTACATGTACATATTTGTGAGCCTGACTTGACATTTCTCCAATACAAGCAGAGTTGGCAGGGTGTCTTGGATCTTGGCATTAGAGTTCTTTACAAAAGTTTGGGGTTCACCCAAGGGTCATAGTCATAGCCTCTACACAGAGCTCTTGCTTTTCCTTCACTGGTAGCATCTGTGGCCAAATTGTGAATGTCTACGTCTGTGGTGTAATGGAAAGGTTCTTAGCCTATCACACAGAGGACGGGAGTTCGAGGCCTTTGTAAGGCAGACTTTTGGTTTGTGTATCTCCAGCTGTCTCTGGGATGTTGTGTCCCCCCACAGCCTGGGTTGGACCTGCAGGCAGAGTGGAAGTAAGCCATAAAAAGTTTTAGGCCTATTAAACCAAAACTGGTTGATGAATCTTACTTCTTTATTGGACACAATATATGCATGATTTGATTTGGCTTTCATTACCAGTTTAACATCCCTTGCAACACTGCTAGGTAATTTAAGAGACGGGCTACTTCGACCCTCGCTAAGACTGAGAGGGAGAAAATCCCAGCCAAAAAAAACCCCAGTTGGTCGGCATGTGGGATCAAACTCGGATCTTCCGAATGACAGGTGAAGAGCCTAATCATTACACCACAGGGCCAGTGTATGCTTTGAGATTTATGATATAGTGAGAGAAGCTGTTGATTGTAGAGAATCAGTCTGTTATTGTATAGTGTGAATCTGTACCACAATTCTTTTTTAATTTTTGTATAACAAACATGATACGATACTTTTATTTATATGATGTTATTTCCAAATTCCAACTTCAGGCGATAAAGGAAGCTTTCACAAAAGAGAAGTCCGTTGACACCAAAGCAAGTGATGCCGATTTAGTCACAGAGACAGACCAAGCTGTAGAAAAATTTGTGCATGAAATGATCAAGGCTAAATTCCCCAACCATAGGTAAAGTAAATTCAAACTCTTAACTTATTCAATAAGTTATTGTGTATTAAACACAGTAGGGACCAGAAACAATAATTCTGACATTTCTGGGATTAATTTTCTATATATTACAGCTTAGACAGCCTAATGGTTATGGCATCTGTTTCTAAAGGGCGTGAGGTCGAGAACAGTTCAATCTTGGCTCAACTCCAGCTGCGTCAAGCATAAGAAAAATAAAAAAATAAAAAATGTAACCACTGTCTCATAAATCTCCTGGTGTTGTGAGGACAGTGTCGAAACTGGTCAGCTCAGTATCATCAATTCTGACCCCGAGCGAGGGCTCAATTTAAGTTCCAAGGGGAAGATAGTGCAAACAATAGCGGCCAGACTGTCAAAGGGGGGATGTCTTTTTCAATTTTACAAATTTATGAACTTGAAACTCTTAAATGACATTATCTGTCTAATGTGGCTTGGGATGTTAAACCAATACCAGACAAGCTTTTTTATTCTCTTTTGATCAAATTCAGGGTTGTCCAAATTCAGTGTGATCACTCTATAACATTGGTTCCCAAACTGTGGGTCGCCACCCCCCAGGGGGTCGTGGAGGGTCCATGATTTTATTAATTTTTAGCCTAAAACTGACAGGTTCAAGATATTTTTTTTTATTTTGGGGGGTCGCCGATCGTTTGGGCCTACAAAAGTGGGTCGCGAATGAAAAAGTTTGGGAACCGCAGCTCTATAACCTGTTCTAAAATATATGTCTTTTTTTCAAAGATAAGAAAGACCCTTCTCAGTTTGTTGTGAGAAATTCAATAATTTTTTTTTTAATTGCTTGACGTTATAGAAAACCCTGATTTTGATCATACTAGAATTCAATGAATGTCCAGCAGCTCCGTCAATTCCCTCAATTGTCAGTTTTTCCACCATGTGAACAACTTCAGGTTCATAGGAGAGGAGACTGTGGCAGAAACAGGAAACAGCTGTGAATTCACTGATGAGCCAACCTGGATCATTGACCCAATTGATGGAACCACCAACTTTGTACATAGGTAGGAGACGGCTCAAGTCTCAGAAGGCCTGTTATGTCCAGAGTTAAAGTGAAAATCTTCAAGATGCATTTTAGTCCGCCTACTTATTCTCAAGATAAGAACAATCATCAAGTTTCTTTTACTTACAACTAGAATAGTGTTTTATTTACTGAAATATAGCCACAATATAAGCTTTTGTGAAAATAAAGAAAAGAAAAATACTGGCCACACAGGGATCTACCTCTCTCTACTTCCCTTGCTCAACATGTTAACGGATTCACTACCAATGGCCTTATAATATATCTTCTACATTCCCTTACAAATTTTCTTCACAAAAAAGTTTTCTTTTTAATTTTATGATTTCATTGATATAGCTGGAAGTTAAAACAAGTATTGTTGCTTTGCTTCATTAAATAGATATTAATGCATTTCATTTCATTCATATTTCAGTAAAAGCCAAAACTACTTCTTTTTGTTTTCTTTATATGTCACAGTTGAAATGAATTTGTTGGTCTTACTCACACAATTAAGCTCAAAAATATTTTGTGATTGATATTGAACACTGCCCTGCCATTTATGTATGTAGGGTGGCATTGAACTGACATCATACTTTTCTGCAGGGAAAATTTCAAAATTCTGCGAAGAATTTTACCTCCAAAACTACCAAATTCTGCAAGCTCTGCGAGCATGTATTACCTTTTGTTTCACACTGCTTTAACAAAAACATGTACAGTTGAACCTGCTCAAGCGACCACCTGTATAAGACGATCACCTGTACACACGACCACCTTTCATCAACTCCCAAATTATATTTTTCTATATAATATCCCTCCTTAAGACGATCACCTGTCTACAACGACTACTTTTTCTCGATATCGAGTGGTCGTCTTAGACAGGTTTGACTGTATTTTAAAAGTAGTGGAGTGAAAATAACTTGTTTACGCCATTATGGATTGGAGCATTTTAGTAAACAAAAATAAAAAAACCTGCAGACTGAATGAAAGCTCATTCCAATGTCCTCAACTCGGTTTGGCGTGATTTTTTCTTTGTGTAATCCTCAGGTTGAAATTATAATAAATCTGGAAAATTCTGCAAAATTCAAACATTTCGCGATAGTGCGGTGATAAAATTCCGTGACGCGGTGTATCAACGTTTCCGCGATCAGGCCACAGTTGCAGCGCCTGCAGAAAAGTACGATGACAGATTAAAGACATCTGAGCAGAAACCAAGGGATTGGTGTGGTTGGAGCAGACGCTAAATATTTCTTTGGTAGGTTGTGTGCAGCCTTTTCATATAGTTTACTTTTCTATTTCAGAGTTCAAGAAGTGGCATTTTCCTTGGGTGTGACCATCAATAAGAAGGTAAGGCTAACTCTAATATCACTTGTGCACTGTAAAAATGTTAGTTTTTTTGGCATGGACTTTTTTTGCAAAATTCAGATGTACCGGTTTTGCGGTGTTTTTATTTCCTAGAATTTTTCAGTTACTAGTAAAAGCTATTATCATAGAAAAAAGAAGGAAAAAGTTGGCATGGTTGTTATTTTCGGCAATCTTTTCAAAATTCGCTAAAAACGCATAATTAAAACCACACGAAAATAAACATGTTTGCAGTATCTTTGATCAAAGTATATTTATGAATGTTATTTATCGGTCTCATGACAGAAATCAGTATCGGTCATGCTGATCAAACTTTTTTCCGTGTTCACACACTTCAACAAGGAAACGAAAGACAAATTCATATTTTATTTTAGTCTGTGAAATAAATTGTGGTTTTTTTGCACAATATTTGCATGTTGGTATCTTTTCAGTATTCAAGAGGCCTACCTTGAGTATCTGGGACTTGTAGTTAGTATCACCCATGAGTATATCACACTTTCTTTTAAAAGTCCTTTTTCTTTTAAGATAATTAAGTTGTGAGCTTTTAATTGAAAAGTTTGAGTCTGTTGTCTTGGGCCCTTTACTCATTAAAATGTACTCTGCCAATAAACAAAGGATGCTTTAATGTTCAGTATCAACTCCTGTTATCATGAAAGGTCATGAGGTATTCATACTTTCTTTTTTGGTCGAGTATGTTTTGAAAGTATCGACTGAACCTTATACTATATCACATTACGGGGCATTTGCAAAATGTAAACAAAAAGATCCATTGTATGTGTAGAACACTCCAGGCGTGGTTTCTTTTCACATTTTCTACTCTGTATAGTATTAGAGTGGGACTGCATTTAGAAATGAAATGACTGTTTATGGTGTAGACCTAGCAGTCAGACAACTTATATGATACAGGACAATTCAATTTCTGATTTTGGCGAAAAAACTAATTGGGAATCCCGCACGTTGCGGCAAGAGAAAAAAAATAAAGCAAACCCCCCCCCCCGACACACACACACACACACACACACACTCGCAAAAGTTAACTGTAAATCTCACATTTTAACAGACACTGACTAATATCTCTAATATCCTTTGTGCTTGCAGCCTGTTATAGGTATAGTGTACGTGCCAGTCAAAGATGAAATGTTCTCTGCACGGCTTGGCCAGGGAGCCTTCCTCAATGGACAGAGGCTGCGGGCTAATTCTATCACAGGTGAGAGCTTTGTCATCTTGAATCTTAACATCATCTTAGAACTTGTAGTGCGGTCCAGCTATAAGTTGTACATTTGATACGGACTGGAAAAAAAACCCGTTTACCTTATAGCGGATATACAGTTAAACTTGCTCAAATGGCCACCTGTACAAGACGACCACCTGCACAAATGACCATTTTTCCATTGACTCCCAAATTGCATTTCTTCTATATAATATCCCTCTCTAAGATGACCACCTGTTTAAAACAACCACTTTTTTCTCCACATTTGGTGGTCTTAGACAGGTTTGACTGTATATTGTAGCCAGGATTCTCTAATTATATTAACTGTGTCATTACTTTGGAACAAGAGACCACATATGATATTCTAGCAAAAGTTCAATGTAGGCTGAGTAGGCCGTGGCAAGATGTCTCTGCATTTTGCATATTTGAAAATAGAAAATGAATGTCAACAAATTCCTTGGAAACTTGAAAAAGTTTCTTCCATCCCATTCTGTCTTATGCTTATCACTATCAACCATCCTTATTGCCTTTCTCACCCTGGACCAGGGTATAGACCATGCATTCTTTCAATTTTTAGCTGTCCTGGGCTTGTCTTATGCTGTTGTATGTTTAGATAACTCGCGATTTGCATCAGTTGCTTGATGTTTGTAGGGATACTGATTTTCTGTAAATTTACTGAAATCTGTAATTATTTTTTTGGCTCAGTATGCCTTCCGTAACTCTTACTGATTTACTTTTGTGTAATGTCAAGAGGTATCGTTTGGTTGTTTCTTTTTATGAGATTATGAAATTCACAAGCCTACTTTAGGCCATTTCAAAAGTTCAGTACATATTTTTTAGTTGAGTTAGCAGCCCTGTGTTAGTACTTATCTTTTCTCATCCCATAGTTCTGAAGCAGTCACTTGGAATAGTGGAGGGAGGCAGCTCAAGAGATCCAGACGTTCTTAAAGTCAAGATGGAGAATGTGGACTCCATTATTAGGAGTTGTCATGGGTAGGTCTTGTATCTCTGCACTCTTCTTTCTTTTTTTGGCGTTACATTTTTTTATGCTCAAACAAGTCTCTTGGGATTTATGGATTAAAATTGGGAATGAATATTTCATGTACATATTGTATTATCTGTATATCTAATGTGAGTTTCATCAGAGTGTTTATTTTACGTATGATTTTTACTGGCATAGTATGAATGAAGCCTGAGAGGCAATGAATGAAATTCTCTCTCTATCTCCACAATCACAAAACTCACAAAATTTGAAAAACATGAACTGTCCTTTTAGGTATACCCTTTGTGATTTATATACATGTAAGTGGATGAAATGAGGGCTTGCTTTGATATAAAAGTAGAAGAGAATGAATATTTCCTACATTGCCTGAACGACCAGGAATTCTGTAATAGAACGCCAAAGAATTTTAATTGAATGCCTGGATTCATACTTTTCCGGTAGTAACATCAACATGCTATTGTGTATGTAAAATTCTTCACAGGGATGAACCATGCTGTGGTGTAATAGTTAGGCTCTTCGCCTGTCATGCGGAGGACCTGAGTTCAATCCCGAGCGCAGACAATCTGGGTTTTTTTTCTGCTGGGATTTATTCCCTCAGCCCGGATTGGCCCTGACAGGCAGGGTCGAAGTAGCCCGTCTCTTAAATGACCTTACAGTGTTGCAGGGGCGGTAAAACTTGTAACCAAACCAAACCAAACCACAGGGATGAATAAAGTTATCATTTATTTTATTCAACACATTGAGCTTTAACCATTTTGGGTCACTCTGGTCATAGAATGCCAAATTTACCCATCCAGTTACTGAGAAGCCAAATCACATCACGGCTGGCTGTGTATGACCAATGGGTTTCTTTGTCCTTTTGGCTGTGTGACTTTTTAAGTATTAAATTTGAATTTATATATAGAAAAAGATGAGTGAGTTTGTTCGCTGAAGTCATCAAAAGAATTAAATAATTATGGGACAATATTGGTTCACATAAAGTGTGTGTGGAGCAGTAGTTTGTTGTTGTTTCTAGTCCAGAAGCCCTTGGGTTCTTGCCCTTCGGCCCAATGCCATGTTGTAGAAGGTGGGGGTCTTCAGTAGTTGTTCTGTGGGAGCAGTAATTTAGTACATGTTTTAATTGTTCACTGAACTAGGAGTGGCTGTACGGTAAATGAATGATGAAAACCTGTCTTTTCTTACAGATTCCGGGCGTACGGCTCTTGTGCAATTAACATGTGTCATGTCGCGGCTGGTCGGGGAGACTTCTACGTAGAATATGGTGTTCATATATGGGATTTTGTTGCTGGGGCTTTGATAGCTCAAGAAGCTGGGGCCACTGTTCTGGATCCTGAAGGTGAGTCAATCGACTCGTCTTGTTTGTTGCGAGGATTTTATCATTTCAAAAGTTTTGAAACTTTGATGCGGTGCATTTTTATTTTGTCAGATCAAGCTTTAGCATTCTCTTGAAACTTGATTAGAAGATGCTGGCAGCCTGCTTTAATTTGTGAGGCAGAAGTTATAAATCTTTAGTGGCTCAATACCTTTTCTCCAAGCTAGTGCACTGAGGTTTTTGGTGTCATTGGTAGGCTCTTTGCCTATTACTCAGAAGGAAGGAGTTCATTTCCACATTGAACGAACACTCTACTGGGATGTTTGGTCTTTCTCCAAGCTAGTGCACTGAGGTTTTTGGTGTCATTGGTAGGCTCTTTGCCTATTACTCAGAAGGCTGGAGTTCAATCCCACATTGAACAAACACTCTACTGGGATGTTTGGTCTTTCTCAGTCTGGGTTGGCCCTGACACGCAGGGTTGAAGTAGCCTGCCTCTAAATGACTTGACGGTGTTACAAGTGGTGTAAAACCGAAATCAAACAAAGAAATCCAAGCTAGAGCAAGAAAAAGAAACCTACTGTTGTGTAGCTTTTTATTCCTCTCTGTCCTGTAATTTTCAACTGATATCTTGCTTTTTTTTCTGACCAGAAACGACTACATCTATTTTTATAGTATTACCTGCCCTAATGTACGAAAAATTAAATATCATATCACTCTGAGTTTTCCTACAGGGATAAATAAAGTCGTGACTCTCTTTTTTTGTTAAATAATATTTTCTTTCCTTTCTACAAACTTGTATCTCATTTATCAGGTGGCGAACTGAATCTCTTGAGGCGTCGTTTGCTATGTGCTTGTACCGCTGAATTGGCGACCCAGCTCCCTCCCATCCTGAAACATCTAGACATGGGCCAAGACTAACTTCGTGGAATTTTTAAATTTTTGTGGATCACATTGTATTAGCTTTCAAATGTTCCATTTGTTGCATTTCAAGGACAGCAAGTTGAGTGAGTGGTTGGCCGTACAATCTCATTAAAATCAAAAGACACAAGCAAGTTGAAATGTGATGAACTTTCTTGGAGCTAATTTTGACATTTTTGTCTTCTTATTTCATTGAAATTATAGACATATATTTTTAATTCACAACCCAATCTTAACTTGCTGTTTACTTTTTAAAATTCCAATTTCAGTATTGTAGTCCGTCAAACTTATCCATTGTAATCATTCGATATCACAGAGCTTAGAAAGTGACTGTCAGAACTTGTAAATTGCCAAGAATAAGACAGATTACACAAAGATTGAGCTTTCACAGTAAGGTTGGGGAGGAGAGAACATGCAAGGGTGCAACGAAACAAGTGACTGCTGTGGAGGGGCGATTATATTGGCAAGTTTGATTGTACTAATACATTATTTTAGTATCCAGACACAGAGAAACTGTTTAATCAAACTAATGGAATTCGTTAAAGATTTCCTTTGTGCTTGTTCTTATAGAACATCATCCCCTAAGCTGGCACCATATTGCAGCTAGAACTTACAATAACGCCATCTGTTCCCATTGTAACAATTTTTATTCTTTTTGCTATCTAATGTATTTTCCGTCTGCCACCAGGCATTTACTTTGACCTGAGTGGTTTAGATTCTGGATTCTAGTTTTACTCTTCATATGAAATGCTGGTTTCATGCTGTCTATATAATTTTGTATCAAATTCCCATGTCTGTATCAAATCTTAGAATTGATTCAGTCGGATTTTTCTCCTGTGACATGTCTGATACTTCTAGTCGTAGGTTTTTTATTCAACTGGTGAATCAGCAGAAAGACTTTTCTTTGTGACCAATTGATGTGACAAGAAGTTGGTTACCCATACCCAATGTGCTCATTAGATTTAGAACCAATGAGAGTACATTTGTCTTGATGAATGCAAGGGTTCAGGGGAATTTCTTTCTCTTTCACTTTTTGTATTTTTGTGGTGATAAGTGTTGTGTACCGTATTATTTTTATTCACTCACCCATGTTATCACAGCCATTTATGGTGCTCTTTTTTTTATGAATAATAGTTGACTGCCTCTGGTTTCATTGTGGAAGTTTGCAAGTTTAATACAAGCCAATTTAGCTTTTTGAAGATAACAGCACTCAGTTGTTACTTTCATGCCCACAAACTCTCCCCTCTTTTGCTGAGGTAGAACTTCAAATTCTGAAATTAAAATCTCAGGCCCTTGATGTCAAGAGGAAAGTAAGATTTGTTAGCCTTAGATGTGCTCAGGACATGATATCAGTTTTGATGGCAAATACAAAACAGAGAGGCCTTAGGCCAGAGTTATCTTGAAATATTCAATTATTTCTTTACTGTTGCTATGCACAGATCAGTGATTTACAATGTTTTACGGGCATAAATCATGCTGTGAACGTAACTTGATTTTGATCTCGACAATTCAAAGGCCATCATTCTATACTAACTGTGTGCTAGCTATTAAAAGTACACTGTTCATTCAAACTTTCCTTTAAAAGAGCAGTTCTGATCATCACACTTCTGTTGCCTTACAGTACTTACACTATCTCCTCACTCACCACAGAACTCATGCAAATCTAAAGAGTTCATAGTAGTGCTACCATTGGTTGTGCCATAACTCATTTTGTCAGAGCTCATTTGTGAACTTTTTCATTGCTTCTTTCATTTTAATTTATAGATCGTAGATCTATTTCGTCTTAGATGTATCTACCTATTTTGTTTCGTATTACATGAAAACTCAGTAAATCATTTGAAATTGTTGATAACAGTGTTTTTGTTTGTCAGAATACTTGAAAGGTATTGGTAGAATGTGATACTTTTTACGTTAGAGAATGCAGCTTAGTACACTGTGGACTGTAGGAACACGAGAAAGTAGTCCAGCCTAAATATGTGGTGAAGATGAAGACAAAGATGCTTTAGACTGTTCATTATATCAGAATGAGATCGTTTATTGGTCTTTGATGAGAAATTTGGCATGGTCATGTTACATTGACTTCAACAGGGGTGTCTTAACTCTCTCTTTGTCTCTCTCTTTCTCTTTCTCTCTTCTATCTCTTCCTGTCTACTCTCTCTGTCTCTATCTTTTTCTTCCTCTATTCTCCCTCTCTGCATCCTCTCCTCATCTCACACTCCGACACTTAGTTAAGGGCTGTGTGCACCTGCAAGTCTGTATTTAGATTAGCTGTTTTGAACTTCTATGATTCTCTCTGTTTAGTCTAAAACAGCCAAAGAAGATGGCACCTCTGTAAAATGATAAATTCTAACTCACTCTGTTTCAGACTAGAATGTCAACTTTTTATGGTATTTGTTTTATAGTATTTTGTTTTAGTACTAACAGCACATACGATTGGAATGTGCCTCAACCAGAGAGGGGGGGGGGGGGGGTGTTATTTACTAGTTTTGACTACACTAAGTGTTGTATTATCTATTCCATTGTATTAGCTCTTAGCGGAGTGTATCTGGATTGTGCAATTACTTTATTGGTAATGTTCATTGTGCTTGAGTCTATTGGCCTTTTCATGTTGCAAGTTGACTCACATATTTTGTATTGTTTGCTGCTTCAGGTGGTACATCTCTGGTTGAGTGTAAAATTCCGACAAACACCATTTTGAAAATTATACTGGAGGGACGGAACACTTCTTATTTTTTCTGAAATCATCCCCTCAAAATATAAATTCCTAATTTTTCGCTTTCAATCTATTTTTTGAGAGCTGTAAGCTTTGGACACAAAGTGTATGGTCGGCTTGTAATTGATCTCCTGAACACAAAAGAATTTTTGATAAAATGGCATTTGTCAGTTTTGTACTCTCAGCCAGAACCCCATGTACTTTCTTCTGAGCATACCGTAACGAAAAGTTGTTGATTTAATTTTTCCTTTCTTGTGTATCTCCTTCCTAACATGGCATTGACATATCAAAACTTATAGTTTTTTTCTCTGTTATCTATACTGGTGCTTTGAAAAATAATATAGGGTTGTTCGTTGCAAATTCTGACCTGTCAAAGATCTGAGCTTTCCATGCATTCGAAATTTTATCATGTTAGATTATAGTTCCTACCCGACATGATAAAAGTATGAAAATAATGCAATTAGAGGTTCAGTCTTCTTTTTCTTTTTCTTCTTCACATACTGATTAAATTAAAAACCCGTAAGTGCAAATGCATGCAGTAAGTGTAGTACAAATGTAGCGGTGAGAATATAACGTATTGTTCATCACTTAATGGATCAAGAGAATTCTATACAGATCTGCTTTTATCACGAAAAGATCAGGTAAGATACACTTGATTAATATTAGTTTATTATCCTGGTGAGAAATATTCTATATTTATTTATCATGTGACTGTGTCTTGTACCGTAGTTTAATGTATTTTTCTGTCTGGTGGCATTGAAAAAAAGTTAAATTAGTTTTAACTGGATTTATGATTGCCAAGACAGTTGAACCTTGTAGTATTATGTTTAAATTACATGTATATTGAGGGAATAAAATGTACCTGTGGTATTATTATGATACCAGTGTGTTTATGAAAAATGTCTCCTTTTTCTACTTACTGTTGTACATGTACTGTGTATTGATTATGTGCACCTTGCCTTCCTGTCTATTTATTAATGTCATCTTTTTTTCCGTTGAGAAAAATTGGAGCTATGGAGTACCCTACTTTTTTCAAATATCTGAACTCAAATTGAAATCTGTTGGTTTGTTGGTTTTTTAAGTTTGAATAATGCCTCTTGCAACACTGTTATGTTTAGGCTATATAATTATATTAAGAGGTGGGGCCTCCCAGTTTTATTTCCATCTCAATTTGGACGGGGGTTGGAGCCATGAAAACTTTGAAAAAATACTGTGGTGTAGTTTGGTTTCCAGTTTTCCAGTTTTACATCCCTTGCAGTACCGTAAGAGATGGGCTACTTTGACCTGCCTGTCAGGGCCAACCGGGGCTGAGAAGGATGAATCCTAGCAGAAATACGCAGATCATCCACACTTGGGATCAATCTTGGGTCTTCCGCATGATAGGAGAAGAACTTAACCGTTACATCACAGATGCCGGTAAAATCTAATGAATCTTCCAGGATTTCAGCCTAGTGTCTCGGTATTTGTAGGTGGGCAGTTGGAGGGCGTTCTGGTGTCATCTACTACTACTTCTCTCTGGGTGTTTCTATTGTCATTATCTACTTCCTGGTGCCAAAATGACATGAACGTGTGGATAGCAAGCAGATAGTGCCATTAAACCTCTAAAAAACAAACAAACATTTCCATTCCTTTCCTTCAATAAGTACACGCACATACACACTGGGTGACACGCGGAAAACAACAACACCCATTTACCAGCAAAAACGCTTATTATAAACATTGTTTTAATAAAGTTGAAATACTCATACCATCTGAATTTCTTGCGGCAAAGTTACAGACAAAAATTCGAAGTATGAAGGAAATTATATCACATTTTCCATAATATGATTTTTTGTGTGTTTTTTTTGTCCCATTCATAATATGATTATTATTATACCCATTTCGGGCAAAGGCATCCTCTGAGGTGCTCGACAATATTGTCAATGACATTCTCAAATTGTTCCACGGAGATGACTGTGGCATTAGTGGTAAAAGTGTCTCACGGTTTCTTGGTGTTTCTTTAGACCCCTCCATGGTAGATATCTAGCGCTTTGAATTTTAAGGAGTGTGGGAGGCCCTGGGGTTCACTGCTCCACAACTGATGGTTCTTTGATCAAAATGGACCCTCAACCACTGAAGAATAGTTCTTGTGGTGTGTGGGGCAGCACCATCTTGCCGGAAATACTGATCTGCTTTAAAGTGCATTCCAACAAAGCTCCCCAGAGCCCCCCAAAACCTGGTCGTGATCTTGAGGTAACGATCAGAGGTAACCGTTTGCGTGTTTTCATCTACGTCCACGAAGAAATAGTGCCCGATGATGCAATGGCGAGTCATAGCGTCTCAGGCAGTGACTTTCAAACCGTAGACATTTATCTTACACTTCGCGTTAGCCGAAAACGGACCATCATTAGAATTGGACCGAAAAAGCCCAGCTCCTCCCCTCAAGAGGGGAAGCAGACCATTATACACATCGTACACTTCGCCAGGCTTTGCAGTGATCCAGACTTTACTTTTTATTATTGGCATGACCCTATAGGTAAAAGTAAAAGTGTTTCATCACTAAACCATAATAATCTGCCTACCGTAGCAATAAATCGTAGTCTTCAATCACCTGAAGCAACCACTGCACCTCAGTGTGGGCATTGCCCAAAAGGGGCATCATAATATTATGAAGCTTGATATAATCCCTCCTCCCCCGCCCCACCCCCTCCACTTCAAATTTTGTCTGTAATTTTGTCAAAATAAATGTGGATAGTGTTTGAGTATTTCTGTAATATAATTGGTCTTTCTATCTTTATTCTGACAATTTCTGTAAACGTATTCGTGGGTAATTTTTTTATTGTTTTTTTTTCTGTCAGTAGGTATATAAGAATACATGATGTACTCACTCATGTTATTTTACCAGCGCTGTGGTGTAATGGTTAGGCTGTTCGCCTACTACATGGAAGACCCAAGTTCGATCACGCGTGCGACGATCTGCCTTTTTTTCCCCTCTCAGCTCGGGTTAGCCCTTACAGGCAGCGTGTAAGTAACATATCTCTTAAAGGACAATACAGAGTTGCAAGGGACGTAAAACTGGTAACCAAACCAAAAATCGTTTTATTTTTTCCTCATCCTCAAACTGAAATTGCTCTTCTCAATGACACACATTTCTTCTTTTTCTCTCCTTTCACGCTTAACCTTAGTCTTGGTAAAACAAATTAGAAAGAGCGTCTAGTCTTATTTTTTGAGAGCTCTTGAGCTCACATTGCACTAAATTCAGATTGTAATTGGTCGTTGAAAATCCGAAAGAATGATAATTTTAAAAAATGGGACCTAAAAAAAT
>JAUKPP010295105.1:0-10019 GCA_032273245.1 Phyllaplysia taylori
CTTCGGTACCACTGGTGCGTGGCAAGGGATCGCTGGTTTCAGCCACAGTGGGATGCTGTGCTTTTCTCTGACGAAAGAAAGTTCAACGTGTTTTTTGCGGATGGGCGACTTCAGATGTGGCAACGAGAGTGAATTTTGTGTGCTCCAAGCAAACCGTTTCAGAGGTGGTTCTGTCATGGCGTGGGCAGGCATTAGCACTACACAGAGCAGAGCTCGTGACTGTGGAGAGCCGCTTAAATTTAAATGCGCAAACTTACGTCGACAACCTTCTACGAGAGCATGTCGTGCCCATCTTCAACACTCACAGAAAACTTAAATTATTCCAACGACAACGCAAGACCACATTCAGCCCTTCTCACACAGAAATTCCTCCAGGCTCAACGATTCGAGTTTCTAGGGTGGCCCTCTCTGTCACCCGACCTTTTACCCATCGAGCACATGTGGGACGAACTTGGCCGGCCCGTGAACGGGAGACAAGGGATTCGAACCGTGAGAAACTGGAAGATGCCCTGAAAGAGGAGTATGCAGCCATACCCCAACAATTAATCGCCAAACTGACTGGTTCCATGCGCAGTCGAGTTTTGGAATGCATAGCAGCCCATGGCGGACACACTCAATACTGACACTTGTCACGCTAATCGTCAAATGCCTGAATTCTCTATCTTTTTACTCCTCTTTTTGTCAGTAAAGAATTCATGTTTTAGTGTCCAAAAGTTGTTTCATCTTCCTGTTTGGTTTTTCTGCACATTGCTTGCTTTATTTAGTGCTTGATTTTTTTTCAATTCTCCATTTCCGCATTTGATTTTTTTCCCGAGCAACTTTGAGATTGACGGCCATTGCGTCAAAATGAGTACGATTGATTTTTTACTCTTTTTGCTCATGTCGGTTTGGTGTTACCAAAAGTGTTGAATTTCATTTTAATGTTGATATATATTCAGATTCCTAAATAAATTTCCTTTAATTTGATACAAAACACAAGAGGTTTCTTAAAAAATATCACGACTTTATTGTCTATCTAAAAGTGTCCCGTTACTTTTGATGCTCAGTATATAATAGGGTGTAGAAATGCTACGTACACTTAATCCCAATTTTTCAATGCTAGATCTAATGTGAGAGTTGAAATTTGCTTTTCAGCTTACTAGCCTTGGGTTCCCTATAAGCCTAAAATGTTGCTCCAAATCAATTTGTGTATGCACCACCCAATCTAGTAAACAAAATTAAATTTTGTCAACCGATTTTTTTTTTCTGGAGCTGCCCGTTTATTAGTGTGGGGAAGTAATGTTTTATATGGGTATCGTGTTTTTATAGAAAAATCTATTACTATTATCCAGATTTTTAAAGCGAGTCTTTACCTCGCCCAAGTTAGAAACCTCATTTCCATTTCCCGGTAGAAACTTTGTCGAAAATCCAAGGGAAACAACTCTGAAAAAATTTAATACCGATTTATTTTTCATGATTATGCCCCTTGCTCATTAATCCGTGAGGTTCTACTGTTCGCTCGGACTGTTTGGTTTGTGTTAATAGTAATAATAGTGATTGTTATTACATGTATTGAGTTGTCACGAGCATGCGCGCTTGTGCCGGTGAGTTTGTGTGTGTGTGGTGTATAAGAGGGTATGTGTGTCCGTGTGTTTTGTTTTTGTGTGTGTGAGCGAGCATAAAATGTGTAATACTAATAGTGAACTTCCGTGTCGTGTGTCTCAACGTACATGTAGTTTATTTCCATTGCCATTACATTTACATGTCTGTACGAATCCATTGCATAGTTTTCGTTTTACTTTTTATAGTGAAATTTTGAGGTGTTTATTCCCACCCATTGTGTTGAAACACATAATCATGCATCTTGTTGTACAGACTATGATTTGGCCAATGGACTAAAGAGATGAATTAAACTGAACTACTGTTATCGTCATTGGTGGTGGGTTTTTTTTCTCCTTTTCTTCTTTTTGTTTTTGTTGTAGTTGGACAATTATTAATAATAATACTGTACTTGTCTGTTTGTTATTGCCTTTGTGATTAGTCAATTTTCAGATTCAAATAATTAAAGGATTTGCTTACTTGTAGCCTATAGATGTTTGGTTTGGTTTGGTTTGGTTACCAGTTTTACGTCCCCTGCAACACGGTAAGGTCATTTAAGAGACAGGCTACTTCGACCCTGCCTGTCAGGGCCGACCCGGGCTGAGAGGGAAAAAATCCCAGTAGAAAAAAAAAAAGATCGTCCGCAATCAGGGATCAAACCAGGGTCTTCCGCATGACAGGCGAAGAGCCTAACCATTACACCACAGCGTCGGTCGCCTATAGATGTATTTTGGCTTCTAAATACAAACAAAATCTAACGCATGCCCTAAAACGCATCCCTAGGTATTCCATAGAATTATTCTGTTTCACACATTAACTTGTTGAGTACTGCGTATATTTGGAATTTCACATATTGAATTTCTCTTTGTTTAAAAGTAAAGGGTGAACCTGCAAGAATTTGGTTTAAAGCTTGGAACAAAAACTGTTAAATATTCATGACGCCTTCTGTACATTATGAAATACTTTGTACCACAGGGAGTTCTCAATACATGTACGTGAGCCTACCATGAAGCAGGAAATATGACACTTTAACAATAAAATTACTGCAATGTACCATTTCATCTTAGTTCATATCCTCTTATTATTACATCTTGAATATCTACCATCACTGATCTTATCTTATCTTATTTCATCTTAAATATATCATCTCATTTTATACATGTATCCTAACTATCATATCTATCTTATCCTATCTCATCAAACCAAATCGTATCTTAGCTTAGTTTTTCTCATCAATACCATGCTTAATTCCAGTAACTTCTTCAAAGTGCTAAAAAAAGGGGGGCGTCCGCAGCCACCAACTACAAATAGGGAGGTATCGGGTTCGAATCCATGGAGCTTTAGTTCGATTTATTTTTCATAGCTTTCATGGCTCCACCCACTTCTTTCAATTGACTACTTTGTCCATTTTAAAAATGAATATCATAGATAGCCTCAGTTTGGTCTGGTTACCAGTTTACATCCCCTGCAACACTGTAAGGTCATTTAAGAGACGACCTACCAGCAGAAGAAAAACACAGATCATCAGCGTGCCATATCAAACTCGGGTCTTCCGCATGACAGGCAAAGAGCTTAACCACAGCATGTCATTCATTGTGTTGCAAAGGATTTTAAACAAAGTAAAAAACAACCAACTACATGTAAATGGGAATCAGTGGTGCAATGGATAGGCTTTTCGCCAATCACGCAGAGGACATGAGCTTAATGCCCACATAGGACAAATATCTCCGTCTTTCTGTCGGAATATGTGTCCATCTCAACCCAGGTTGGCCTCGACAGGCGGGGTCAACTGACCTGACCGTGTTGCAATCTCAGTTTAAACCAGGATCCAAAAAAGAAAAAGAACCCATCCATAAACCACCCATGATGGTTTGATTTGGTTTTGGTTATCAGTTTTACGTCCCCTGCAACACTGTAAGGTCATTTAAGAGACGGGCTACTTCGACCCTGCCTGTCAGGACCAACCCAGACTGAGAGGGAAAAAATCCCAGCAGAAAAAAATCCAGATCGTCCGCGATCGGGGATCAATCTAGGGTCTTACCGCATGCAAGGCGAAGAGCCTAACCATTACACCACAGCCCCGGTCCACCCATGATGGCGGTTGAAAGGAGAAAAAAACTAAGATTTAAACAAAGACAGATCAATTGCTAATCCATACTCATAACACATGACTCAAAAGAACCAAGCCAAACAATGATTAACTCTGATATTCTGATTTTTTTGTTTTTTAAATTCCTGTAGTATCACTATCAAAAAACACATGTTATCCGTAATTACACAAACAGCGAGAAAATTGGGGGGAAATTACAATTATTTATAATAAAATATATATATAAGATATATAGAATGTACTTGTGTGAGTGTGTAGATATAATGAAATATATAACAGGCCGTTCATGGCAGTCAGTTTTGAGACCACACACGCACGCACAGTGACAAAGACAATATATGATGATGTGGAAGAATAGACGAATAAAATCTGAGTCTGTGAGCGTGTGTCTAAACAAATGGTTCATCTCATCCATTTTTGTCTGTTAACTTGTTTACACTGTTGACACATGCTGTATTTTTTACAATTCTCCAAAATAACCAATCTTGACAAAAAATTTACAATCTAATGAATGTACATGTATTTTTCCAGAAAATTAAATATGGTACAAAAACCCGACATATTTGAGGAGAAAGTGCAAAAAATTCCTACACTTCCCTTTTACCTTTATGGTCGACATGAAGGACTTGGAAACAGGTGATGATGATGGGAGTGTGTGTTTATACATTGTGTATGAGTGTGAAGGAGACGATCGAGGAAACTATCTCTATACATAGGTCTGTGCGTGTGTGTATATGTGAGAGAGAGAGAGAGAGAGAGAGAGAGAGACAGAGAGAGAGTTAATGTGTGTACATATGTGGTCAAACAAAACCATCAGCCCTGACAGTTCAATGTCAATGATGATGGTACACAGTAACAAGAGACTTTCTGCTCATTTGTAAAAAAAAAAACACACAAAAAACACTAAAAGTAAAATAAAAACCAAAAACGCCCACAATGCACTCCGGCCCAATCTGGATGTGCTGTTGGTGAGTTCTGCCTGTGAGGTTGACAAACAATGAGCTCAGTGCTATCTTGAACCATCTCCAAATGTTTGTGATGTGAGAATATGACTTTGCCTCATTGTGTGAAATGCAAAAATGTCCCATATCCACATCATTAGATTTTGTCAATAGTACCAGACACCACTGAGCTCACAAGAGGCTGAGCAATGTGTCTTTAGGCTTAAAACTGGAGCTAGTCTCCACACAGAACAGAAACTCTAGCCAATACGCAACAACTCGTGGGAGTCAAAAAGCTCCACAATGTACCTTCAGATTGCGAGGGAGCGGAGGTGGCAGCCCACACGCATGGTGGGGCGTGGGGGTGATGGGAGGAGAGAGAGCAGCTGATGTGAGCAAACTTCAAGGTGATAGTGCCGTGCCAATGAGCAGCGTCGACCACAAGTGGCTGTACTGTCCCAACTGACCACCCCGAGCCCTCCTTTGTGTGATCGAGTGACCCACACCAACCCATGGAAAGTTCTGATGATTCGGCGACCTTTGACCATCTCCCTGGCAATTCTGACATGTCATACTGAAGGCTATTGACAGCAAACTAAATAGTTCATAAACAGTGTTCCTGCTTACTTGCACCGCCGTTTTCCCAACATTCCAAAATATCAACTCTTCTACCAAGAACCCAGAATGCCCACAAAGTTCACAGTAGCATCTTTTAACAAGTTTTGCTTTCCTCTTCATTAGCAGCTTTAAAGTGGCTCACGGAGCCTCGGGAAGAAAAAACTCTTTTCAGTTGCAAGCACAGCCACCAGTCTATCACAAGAGAATTTGCCCACGTTTTTGCCAAGCTCTCTGCTGTTGTTCTCTCCGTGATAAAAAATTTGACAATAAACGATGGGGGGGTGGGGTACTCTGACAAAAATAAAAGACTTTTTTCAAATATACAATTAATATGTGTTATTTGATGCGATAATTACTGAAAACAAAGAGAGGAAAAATGGTTGTATAAGTGTATATCATATGAAACCCACACGAGTATTTACATAGAGCAAGCAGAAAACATTGGAAATGCATTCAAAATTTAGAAAAAAAATTATGAGAAGTAGCCAGGAAATGACCAAACAAAGGGGAATGAAATGCAAGCCAAAAGCCAAAACCCAAACAATATAGACAATAAATGGAAGGGATGTTTAGGGGGGAATAAAATCTTTGGGAACAAGGGGAAAAAGAAAACCTGAATTCATCTTTCTGGAACATCTAAGTAACACAAAATCTTTTATAAACGAGCAATTCTTTGACAAAACCCATACCACACAGGGAACCCCCTGAAAAATTATTGTTTGTAACCTGCAGTCATTTTCTCACATCATTCCGGCCACCAAACAGCAGCCACTGAAAAACATTGGATTCAGTGCTTCTTTACTTTAACTGAATAGATGGGATTTGGGGGCTGAGCTAAATAAAACAAAGAGAACAAGCAGTACTCTCTACCTACAAGCACTAACAACTTGGAATTTTAACTATTTCTCTGACATAACTTCTGATTCTGGACCCTGAATTACTTGAATTTTTGTAAACCTATGCCGACTTTGGTGTCAACACATTACACTAGATACTTGGGGGTAGAAACAACCTTCTTTGTAAATCTGGAGAGAGAAAGAACAGGAAACAGGAAAACTAGAACTAGGGAAGAACATTCAACTAGACCAAATGTTTCAACAATTCCGAACTAAAGGAGAGAATTTAGGCAAAAAACTAGCTTGGCCAAGTGACAAGGTAGCTCAATGAGAATGCAAAAAATCAACAGCAAACAACTGTGAAAAAGATCAGCCAATACATAACTCAAGAGTAAAAGGTAAAAACATAAAGGATC
The DNA here is from genome assembly GCA_032273245.1 of Phyllaplysia taylori. NCBI lineage: Eukaryota > Metazoa > Mollusca > Gastropoda > Aplysiida > Aplysiidae > Phyllaplysia > Phyllaplysia taylori. The sequence goes on from JAUKPP010295105.1 coordinate 6,500, forward strand.
TGATTACCTCGGCAGCCTTTGCCTACTGGACATGTCACAAATCATTGAAGGAATCAAGCACTAGCAAGACGAAATAAGCAAGTCAAACTAAAAAATTCTGTTCAGCCATCCCCATGTGTGTAAATGTACCTGTGTGCATGTGTGTGTATTTGTATGTGTGTAGACAGAGACACAGGACACTTGACTGTCTTGTATTATTTGCCATAATGTAGGAGGGGAGGAAGAATGGTACAGGCTGGGCCTTGTAAAGAGATCAAAGTGTATGGGGACAATATATTATATGCTAAGTCATTGAATTTTTCTTTTTGAGGTGGGACTACCTGGCTACTTAATAATTGACAAGTTTAGATCTGAGTAGACAGGGGTGTGGAATGAAGGAGCGGGACTGGAAATGCTTTACTACAGAGACTCCTCAATTTTCTACCATGGCCGGATGGACTATAATGTGTGTGGGTGGTGAGGCTGACAAATGAGTGAACAATACACAAACAGAAATGTAAACCAGAAAGGAAAAAGGTGTTGACATAAAACTGTTGAGGTGTCTGAGAGCTCACCTCGTGCAAGTACAAAGTGCAAATGGTCATGATTCTCCCACCCCCCCACCCCCTTGCTAAGCGGGGACACTGGCTGTCACTGCATGCACTAAATCTCTCTCACAAACTAATAATAAACACTTTTGTTCATCTCTACCACCAGCAGTCATTTCCTAAACGTCATTCCAGATTGGCCAAAGTAATTAGTTGTCAAGTTCAGCTGACTGCCTCTTTAAACTTGGTCTTATCCACCAACAAAAGTCTTGATATAAAGAACCAAAGTATAATAGTTTTCGAATATGCACCAAGATGATGTGAAATAAACTCTTGTGCATTAATGAAATATTAATTTTCCTTTTTTTTCGTCAGAACAATAAAATGTGACTTGAACACTACTGGAATGACCATAAGGATTTGCTGTTCTTTCTTCTATCGTTGTATCCTTCTCCTTTCCCCTTTGCTCTATGCAGCTTATGATGTAGTGAGGCAAATCTACGTGGCTCTAAACAGATGGACAAACATCAGCTGGTTTCTGTACACATGAACACATTAGCTGGGAGCTTAGACTCGCACACGTAGACCAACCTTAGATTTATGCCAACTTACTGAACAAAAAAACTTCTTAAAAAACATGCCATTGACAAGGTGTATTTTCTAACAATAACAACACTGCTTCTTTCAAAGACAGAACTGTACTCTAATAAATCCATAATGTACAATGAAATTCCAGCATAAAATTGGAAGTCAACTGGCTACATCTGGCTTTTGCTTCAAGCACCGACAACCCAGCAGACAAAACCTAGACTGTGCAGAACAGATGTTATAATGAAGACACGATTTTCTTTTCTTAATTTCTCAAGCATCCAAGATTATTACTACCCTACTAAAAACTTAATTTGAAAAGCACAGGGAAAGTTGTCCACTATTTCATTTCTCTTCCCACTGTGTTAAACTTTACACAAATCCTTGAGGGATCATTCTGAATTCAAGTAAGGAAGTGGTTCCTGCCTCGTCTTCACTATTCAATTCTTTAAAAATTCAATAAGCAGATCTTTCAAGTGCCTTGCACACACTATTGAGTTTTTTGCTGCACCTGTCAGCCCAGATATGTCTAACTACTAAACACTCCCCCCACCCCCCTTTTGGAACCTCCCACAGAGAGATTCCAGCCCCTGGCAGTAACGGGGCTCTCCTACAATTATATAAGATCAAGAGAACAGCCTGTTGCTAAGAGGAGAGCTGCACATGGAATGTGTCACTGGATGAAACAAAAGGGGGAAAAACAACTGCTGGAGCTGCTGGTTTGCGACTAGAAGCATTGACCACAAGGATACAGGTAAAAAAAACAGTGTGGTGTATACACAGTGTATGGAGGAGGACCAGGAAACGGGCTGCACGGTCTATAGTACATCAAATGAAGGTTGTAATGTTTTGTATGAGCTTCAGCCACTGAGCTTTGTACAAATGGGGAAGGTTTTTTGCCTCCGAGTTTTGCATCCTATAGGGTGTTGTTGAGGTTTGTACAGTTTTGTTTACAAGGGAAGATACTTACACACTGTACAAAGTCACGATAGTTAACAAAATGGTTGCTTCATTGAACAAATGGCAGGCCTCTGAGCCTTGATCAGTTTCAAAATGGTTGCTATGTATAAGTTATCCACAACAATGCTAGCTGTAACAAATGGCAACAAGGCTAGGGGACGGGTTGAAGGGGAGTGTGAGGGGAGATAGACATAGGCAGGGACAGAGAAAGGTAAGGAAGAGAGCATGAGAAAAATATGGTCAGTAGACCCTGATGACAGCTAACAGTGGAGACTTTAATTCTTTACATATATGAACACTTGTGTATTGTTACATCTTTCTACACTTGCACTGTGCAGCGAATCAGGATCTAGGCTGATGATGGGTAAATGAGTGTTGCATGTACATAGGTACTTCTTGTGTGTTTGTCTACATGACCTCATGGATATAAAACATGCAGGCAGACATGCACGGAGCAGAATCTTACCATGTGGCTCAGAAAAAAGAGAAAAATCTAAACAAACCAACCAAAGAGTGACTGTGGCAATGTCAGTCCAAACGTGATGATGAGAGTTTTACATTTTATGCTCCTTCTACTCAGGTCTTGTCAATGAAATATTCACACTCTGTACAATTCTCATTGATTGGATGTTCAAAAGTAATGATAATACCATAAAACTCCAGACTAAGGTAAATATTGCTTCACAACAGAGTAAGACTGGTACAATGATATGAGCTGATGACGTGTGTATTTGTGTGTGCGAGAAGAGAGGGGGAAGAGAGATAGAGATATACCCAACTGGAGGGTGGTCAGCTGTAAATAAAGAGTCGGGGCAAGCATTTGAGAGGGAGTGAGAGGAAAAGGGGGAATAATCATGACCATTTCTACAAACAATATGCAGACCAAGAGAAGAACACATAACTTGAGTTTTATGGAAGGGCGAGTGTGGGCGCTTAAAGTCTCATGGAAGGGGTACATTCATTTTCTTCACATCTTAGGCTGGCTAAACACAAAGCATCAAGTCTTGTGAACCCTCCTGTACTTACACCTAAACACATAACAATTCGCATGAAGGATTAGGGGAGGGGGAGGGGAGAAGTAGTGACAGTGAGATGGGCTACTCCTAGTTGGGCAGGCAACTCATGGCCAGCCTTTGTAGCCAACTGCTCCTAGAGCCTCCGTCATCCACAAATACCACAACAACCTTACTAGACTTTCCGTTAGCGGGACAGACAGAGAAAACCAGGCTTCGCCACAGACTGAAAGGGGCAGAACTTTCTTTGTACATCAATAGTCTAAATATATAGATATAGACATACATCTATGTATGTTTGTATGTATATATATATAATTCTGTTGCTCTATGTACAGGACAAACTGGATGTGTTCCAGGGTTGTGTTCTTCACCCTGTGTTTGCACTCAGGGGTCAAGTGAAGCTGTGTACACGGTCTAGGTCCAAAAATA
>JAUKPP010295116.1:0-10019 GCA_032273245.1 Phyllaplysia taylori
CCCTGCAACACTGTAAGGTCATTTAAGAGGCGGGCTACTTCGACCCTGTCTGTCAGGGCCAACCCGGGCTGAGAGGGAAAAAATACAAGCAGAAAAAAACCCAGATCGTCTGCAATCGGGGATCGAACCAGGGTCTTCCGCATGCAAGGCGAAGAGCCTAACCATTACACCACAGTGCCGATCAGAAATTCCATAAGCTGAGATGTAAAACACTCAGTGACAGCAGTGCGATGTGAGCGTGTCTTCAACCAAGCTCGGATCCCTGGCCATTGACAGTGCTTTTGCTATCCACGATTTGATGGCACCATCAGCACTGTTAACAGGTATTCCGTCAAGAGGCTTCCGGATTTGCCTTAGAGAATTTGTTACTAATCTCTGCTTATGTTAATTTTGATCATATTGTATCTTTTGACAATTTTCATACCTTTGTCCTAAAGAGTGAACCAGCTGCAGCAGAACTTGGTGGAGCAGAACCGGAAGCGAGAGGAAGCCATGCATGCTATGGACATGATTAACCGGGAGAAGGAACACTCGGCCGAGAACGACAAGCTGAGGCTGCAAGGCAAACTCACCGAGACAGTTGAAGAAGTCAACAAAAGACTTTTAACCAAAGAAATCAAGCTACGAGAAGAACTGCAAGAGAAATTTAACCATTTAGAAAAGGTAAAGAGGGGAATTTGTCTTTTTGAGGAATAAAGAGATGTCAATATTCCAAACAAGACTGTAAGGCAAACAAATAAATGAGATAGTGAATGAAATGGATAAAGGACTTTTGGCTGAAGTCATCAGGTTTAGAATCGATCAATATAAAATAAACACCCTGTACATTATATACCATTATACAGTCTTATTATTATCTTGTCCCATGGGTTAAAATCAGAATAGCATATATATTTGAACAGCAAAAAGTAATCTAGTTTTGACTTTCAAAGGCCTCACATGAACCTATTGGAATAAATTGACACACCTCTCATGGTTTATACACACTATTTAGAGAACTCCTGCCTTAGGATATGCCCTAGTGCATTTTAATGTACTTGAGCCTTCCTCTAATTGAGTTTTAACCTCTTCTGTTTAGATGGTACAACAAGAACAGCAAGTCCGGCAGAAGCATGAATCCACTGTGCGAGATGAGAACGAGAAATGGCGGCAGGGATTGAAAAAGTTCAGTGATGACGAAATGATTACCATCCGCGACACTTTTCAGGTTTGTTGGGCAATGTTTAGAGATGTCTTGTTAGAAATTTATAGCATTAGTGAAGAGTGGTTGTTGTTTTTTTCAAAACCATGCATTTGCATTCTGAAAACATCTGAGGAAATCAGCCTTTTTGGTTGCCTGATATGCTTGTCACATAGCAAAAATATTTTTTCAAATGTTGAAAATACAGGAAATTACAGTTTTTCACCTTTACAAGCTCTGGGAACAAAAGCCTATAAGGTAAAGATACCACTAGTGATGCTACGTTGTTTTCGAAGAAGGTGCAAATACCGAGTTTTGGAAAAAAATTTCCTTTAATTAGACTATAACAATTTTGATTTTTAAAAGATGAGAGAAAAACACTGCAAACAACTCTAGCTACGCAGAAAGGTAAATTTTCAGAATAGTGGGTAATGATTGTTCTGAAATAAAAGAATGTAAAGCTACACTCATGATTAGAGTCATATTACAAATTTTCCATTTATCTACATGTAAAAAAAAAGTTATATAAAGTTAGAAAATTGAAGCATAAGAAGAAATACCTTTCTCACTCAGTGTTTCAAATTCTCATGTTATGGAAGTACCGAGAAAATTGAAAAAAAAAGATAAGTACCTTTAAGCTTACTCAATTATTGATGATTCAGTTTGTTCTATACAGGGAGTCACATTTCTTGTTATCCTATGGTTTTCCAGTTACTAATGGATTTTCTATCATTTTTAGAAGCAGGACACATCTAGGTATATTTATTGGGAGGTCTAATAAGAATTAATGAAATTTTGAAGTGTGCATTGTAAAAGGTGAAAGAGTAAATTGCACACACATTAAAACATTAATTGCTTCTTTTTGTGTATGAAAACTATTTGAGTTGTGTGATGCAGATTTCCCTACATATCCAAAAAGAGGAGGTACCCAAGGAGATACTGAATAGGAGATATCTGATCAATATAAAACAAGAAAAAAGATACCAGTGGTTCATAGTGTCAGACTTTTGTCACAATGTTATAATTTCTATTTCCAATATTTTTAGATCTGAATATTTAGGAGAGTTTAATTTTTCAATTATACTGCAAATGAGCTTTTACATGTTGAATGAGCTAAAAAGAAGGGGCGTGGGGCAGAGGGGGGAGGGGGGCAGGGGGGGGGGGGGAGGATGGGAGTAGTTTACATGAGACTTCATCGAGTGCAAATTGCTATTACGACATTCCCCGCTCCAGACATCTGGCAATCTGGTCTGGTGGCCTCTAGATGTACAATATATACCGGCATTCATGGAAATTGACATATAGGTTCAAATGAGATAAAACCTACAGCAGAAGCAGAAATGCAAAAAGTAATGAAATACTGTATGTTAATATGCCAAAAAGGAAAAAAGATGAAACCTATGTATTGTTTGAATAAGTGCTGTAAATAATTATTATAGCATTCATAATGAAATATTCAGTTATCTTAATGTAATAATAACGTATCTCTATGTTTTGACAGTCTGAACGACAGAAAAGCAAGGAAGCTGTGCAGAAGTTGGATGAGTCCATTGGCCTCATAGAAAAGCAGCTGTCAGAGAACAAACGTCAGTCAGACAAAGTAATTGCTGCTGAGATCAAGTCGAGGTAATAAGACCGTCTGTGAACAACATTAGCTTCTTTCAATATCCACAATGTCCCATTTTTCTCACTTCAAATGTCAATTTATTGATTTTTTTTGCCGTTGTCCCTATATTCCTTCATGTGGCCTTCACGACATCCAGAGCCATGGCATTCTAGCTCTGTACCCCAGGAGGGGAGCGCCTAAAGTAGCCCATTGACACTGCAAGAGCAATATGCAGTCTCAGAATCTCTCCGGACTTGATAACTGCTAAGTACAATTAATTGATTCAAATACCAGGTGACCAACCAAGCTGTTTACCCGAAGAAAATATGCTTGCATTTGTGTGTGCATATCCTAAATCTCACTAAAATTTAACAGAATCTAGCTGAACCACCCCGCATTTTGATTCCAATTAATATAAAGTATAATGAGACCTTGCACCTACGGCTGAGGGGAAAGACCGTTGTACAGTTGAGAAACCAGTTTTTGAAGTGATTACGTACAGAAAAATACAATATGAAAAACAGACCCCAGTTTTGTTTTTAATAAAATTTAATATTAATGTGTATGATTGTTAAGAAACTCCAAGTAATACAATCATACTAAAAGAGGTGGCCAGATTTTAGTATTTCGACTCTGTTGAAGACACACAAAAAAGCACCAAAAAGAGCCCGACATTTAAAAGTGTGTGGAGACTAGAACTTTGCAGCTGTAGACATTTCAGGGAAAACAAAATCCTAAAAAGTGTATCTGTCCTTGGAACAATGAGCGAGACCAAAATATGATTCACCAGCAACTGCCATGAATATCGATCTGGAATTAAAACTGTTTATTTGCGTTCACCAAACATTTGGCCGTACAAAATGTGAAGTCAGGCTCGAAAATCACTGGAATGAGAGAATCGTCTGTGGCCTGATACAATAATGTCATTTACCAGCATTGATTTCCACTTCTAGATGCAATTTTCAGTTATTATTCAGTTAATCCTCGTGTATTATATTTCTACTTTTCTGGTGTCGATTTCCACTTGCCTTGTAATTTTCAGTCATTAATCCCAATCCCCATGTCATAAATTTCCATTTTTCTGGTATTGACTTCCACTTTTGTCGACCAGCACTGTGGTGTAATGGTAAAACTCTTCGCCTATCCTGCGGAAGATCCGAGATCGATCCCGCCAGCGAACGATCTACACTTTTTTCTGCTGGGATTTTTTTTTATCTCTCAGCCCGGATTGGCCCTGGCAGGCAGGGTCGAGTGTAACCGATCTCTTAAATAACCTCGCAGTGTTGCAGGGTAACCCAACCAAACCACTTTTGTCTTGTAATGTTCAGTAATTAATCCCCATGCTATTAATTTCCATTTTCCTAATCTTGAATTCAACTTCTGTGCGGTAATTTTCAGAAAGCAGCATGAGAAGAGCACATCCGAGAAGCTGGATCATTTGAATGAGAAGTTGTCACTGGCAACAGCCTCTCTGCAGACAGCCATGGGTGGAATCTCGGGGAACCTGGCCTCGCACACTGATAAGGTTCTGCTCAGATTACTGTACTTTCTGTTTGTGTATGTGTGTGTGTGTATGAGTGTGTGTGTTTGTGTGCGTGCGCCTGTGCGCGCGCGCGTGTGTGTGTTTCGGAAAAAGAAACACGCAGCACAACCGCAAAGCACAATATAACATGATTTTATATAGATGAATTTTAAACAAATTTTTCCGCTAGTGTCTATGTGTGTGTGAGCATGTTTGTGTGTGTGTGTGTGTGTGTGTGGGGGGGGGGGGTGATTTGTACTTGTGTGTGAGTGTGTGTGTGTGTGTGTGTGTGTGTGAGTGTGTGTGAGTGTGTGTGTGTTGGGTGGTCATGCTCGGCTGTGGATAGTTTCCTAACCCAGCTACAAACAGGAAAAATCGGCTATGTGGTGCATTGGCCAGATGCTGCACCCATATCGCAGAATATTTCGATTCCCACGGATCTATCTGCTGCTTCCATCTCAGTTCTGGTTGACTCTGACAGGCAGGGAAAAGTGGCCCGTCTTTTCAATAATAGCTTTAGAGTGTAACAAGGGGGAAAAGATCAAAACCTAAATCAATCAAGCAAACAGACAAAGGTACACTTCATGTATTCTACAACATGTCATCCAACACTGTATATAATACAACCTCCTCTGTGCACCTGTCGATAGTTTTATAAACCCGCTCAAAGAAAAAGGTACGAAAAACCGGTACTGTAGTTCTAGAATTTACCCGTGTTTATTGCCCTTTCCTGTCCAGCACTCGCTTTATGCACACCTGTCAAATTACACAAACCCGCAACAATCAAGAAACATGAGCGATATTCTGCAATTAATTTTGACTTCGATCCGTGTGTAAATGGTTCCTTTCCTGTCCAGCACTTCTCTCTCACAAGCAGCTGTTGATGGTTTCATAAGGCGGAGCGTCCACTGACCTGTTTTGTCAGTTGCAGGCCAGGCATGCATATGTCATATATAGACGAGCCTGGCCTGCAGCTGACAAAACAGGTCAGTGAACGCTCCGCCTAAACCTACTACAAACACGACAAACTGACACGACCCAAGTGTTAATTCCTTGGTTGTTTTGCATAAGGGTGAATAGCATGAGGACTATAGTGGGGTATTCGCCTCTTTGCCGAACAGTCAGAGATAATTGCCCCTCTCCTTTCCAGATGCGAGGGGAGATGAAGGCGATGATTGCGTCATCCGAGCAGGCGAGCACCAGGTCCATGACAGACATGGACGCCAGGATGCAGAGTTTGAAACAGAAGGTTAGCAGCCTGGAGGTGCAGTTGGATGGACGCATTTCCGAGGTGAGACAGAGCAACTGCCGCCTTTTTAAGTTTTTCGCGGAGTTGCGGCTTGAATTTTCAAAATTAAAGTGTTGATAACTCAGATTTAAAGAAATCATTAGATATACCATTGTGCGTAAGCTTAACACACAAGATGGTGAACTTCGCGTTGTAGTATTGTTCTACAACAATTTTTATGCAGATCATGAAAGAAAAAGAAAAGGCCCAGAGTCATTTTTGGAACAAAATTATTCATGCTAAGATTGGACCAACAACAGCGTTATGTGGCCTTTATTATTCTTGCAGCAGGTTTACGGTTCTTGTTCTTTTCATGTCGTTTAAATGAGCCCAGAAACATAACCATAAGACTTCAGAAACGTTATACACCACCTGGTTCCATTTTAGACAGACCACGGATTGGTGTGCATGTGCTTCAAATCCCTATATATAACCGTTAAAGACCTACCCGCCTTTCCCATTTAACAAATAGCTTTCTCAATCAATGTGTTATGGACTGCAAAACACATTTTTGGTTTGAGACATGTGAGAGACCAGAAAGTTGCTGAAATGGGACATGGAGCTAGTTTGATGCCTTGCAGACTTGCAATAAGAATGCCCCAAAGAGGTTGATATTTCACCTGATCGGTCACCGATTTGAGTATCTTTTGGAGGAGCTGGAATGCCAAATTTGAAAACGGCGAGTTCACTCTCCAACTACCACCAGCTGTCACAGACCTTACATAAAGAATAGAATAACACCCCACATCACAGTTCCCCACTCCTCGTCTCTCAAACATCTACTGCAATGTCTAAATGAGCTCAACGGGTCGAGACAGCCAAACAGTGCTCCGCTTACAAAGTCGTGACGCCACTTTTAGGAGGGGCGAAGGGACTCACGTGAGTTTAACTATTTCCTTTGAGTGTTTGGGCTGAATATTGATTTCGACACTGTTACTCGATGGACAGAGTGCATGTACAAGTACGAAGTGATTGGTAATTTAATGATTATACAAGCTGGACTGAACATTTTATGCATACTTTTTTTTTTGCCGAGTATATATTCCCACCCCCCTCTCAAATATCCGAATCCGTGGTTTCAAATAACACATTGCGCGTTGAAATACCACTTTGAATCCCCAAATGTACAAAGTGACGTCGCGCACGTCACGAGCAACCTCAAATATACACATTGCAGGCTCAAATGTACACATAGCAAACTCTAATGTGACAAAAGGAAATATCAAATACCACTTTATAATGTACATAGTTTACATTTGAGATTGCTATAATTTGTACATTTACTTTTGCAAGTGACATCACAATGGGGGAAATTCCTAGTGAATATTTCAAGTTTCAATGTGGCATTTAGCTTCCAATGTGATATTTAAATTTGCTATGTGTTATCTGAAACATCGCATTTTCGCATTTGAGGGGAAAAAGCCTTTAATAGTTGTTTGAGTTATGATCTTTGACTCATTATTGCTATATAGTCTCGCAGCTCCTTGGATAAGGTGAGCTGCCCGACTATAAGTGTATGTACCCCGCACGAGCAACTGGAGTGCTGCATGGGGTGCATGGTTCGATGCTATGACTTTGTACTCTATGCCCTTGTACTCTGCACTCGCGTTTGACTGGTAGCTTGCAGCATTTGATCCCCGCCCCATATTATGCACTAAAACATTTTGTATCAGGTTTAGACCACACCAGTGTGAAACTGGCCTGTCTAGTGTCATGGTTAGGCTTTTGGCCGACTGTGCAGGACAAGGGTGTTCGATACCTTCGTTGGACGAATACCTCTCCCCTATATGCTGGGATGTTTGGACCTCTCAGCCCAGATTGGCCCTGATGTGCAGGGAGACAATTATCGAACAAATTTATCTTGTAATATAAGATTCCTCCAGTGGGGGCCATTTAGGTAGCACGTGCAAATCAGATCTTCTGATCCAGCCGTTAGGTGTAACCAAAATGCATGGCGGGACACACAATAGATCCATACTTATCTACATCTAGCTCCTTTTTTGTAATGTCTCGCAGCATGAATCGGTATTGTTGTGGTATATCTTCTCTAGACCTACGCCAAATATTGTTGGTATCAGGAATTTTAAACGCTACGGTGTATTCAGAAAACAGCATGAGTATTGTGATTGTTTGCATACTAAATTACTCCGCTGGAGATCGCCCTTCCTTTTCATAATCACTTACATTGCTGTTATCAGTTGTAAGGCTCTCAGTACTTATCTCATCTCCACAGCTAAGCATGAATCGCCAACGCTATTGCCAAGGGCCGTTTACTACCTTTGGTATAAACACCGTTGGTCATGGACACTGTAATGTTCTTAGTTTACCTATACTGTACGTAGACCTATATCTTGTACCTTTGAATGCTTCATATTTTTGCTGTTTCTGCATGCTGGCTGGTCATAAAATAGACCATGGGGCTCATGACCTACCCTGAGGTATGGTTGTTCTTGCGGTAATTGGTGTTGTATATTGTTTTATATTGTATCCTCGTACTATGTTCAGTGTCTTGACAGGTTTCTTTAAGTTCATCTACTGTTTGTCATTGTTCTACATTGTACCTTTTCTTGAATTTCACAATGTTAATAATTTTTTTTAACTTGGTAAACAATGGTACAGTTATCAAAACTTATTCCATAAAGACCCTGTCCGTTTTATATCCCACCTCCACCCCCCCCCCCTCCACCCCCCTTTTTTTTGTCCACTCTCGCTCTGAAAACTAAAGGAGGAGCTCTGCCTGCTATAGTTGATGTCCTCTTTGCACCATGGAATAATCCTTCTCTTTCTTTCTCAATAAAGGGGTTTGTAGCCAATGGCATCTAGTCACTCGAATATATTGTTATATCTATTTTTAAAAAGTTTTATCTGTAAGACAATCGTCTGGCATTCCTGAAATGTCATATCTGATTATAGGATATAAACATGATGCCAAGTCTAGTTTTGCCCTGTGTTTATGTTTCCCCAAACTATTAACTGTTCATTTTCTCCACTACCTTTTTAGTCGTTGTATCATTGTCTTCTGTTAAATGACCAGGTTACTCCTCCTTTCTCGAAAATTTTATTTTAATTCTTGATGATATGAATATTACTTTTTTTCCCCTTCTGTCATTGTCACACACATTTACTTGTACATCATTGGATCATATATCGTGCCGTTGTTTGGTTTCCACTTCCATTATTATTTCAGTTTACGTGCTGTTTGGTTGACTATTATGGGGCTGAAGAAAGTGTCTTCTTGAGTGTCATACATACGATACACTAGTATGGATATAGCTGTCTAAGTTTCCTTTACATAAGTATTCTAAGAGCTAAAATGAGCCAGAGGGCGTATCCCTTGAAGGAAAACATCCTCATGAACTTGATTCTAGCGATAGAAAAAAAAAACCCCTTAGTGTTCTTAAATTTCCCACTGCCAAGGTCAAGGAGTCCAGACATATCATTTCCAACATGGATTTCAGGAGAACGAGAAGAGAGAATGCAAAAAAAACCCACAGGAGATCACTTAAGAATATTGTATTATCAAACGATGGCAGAAAAGTCAAACATGTTCCATACTGACCCAGGTAATTCCAGATTTCATGTAGCGTTGGCCTTACGTTTTAATGCAAGCTAGGATATTTCTGTCATAGGTTTACGAATTGTGAATCATTTTGCTCGAACGCAGACAGCTGGTGTATATCTTTGTTCATTATTTTTTATTAGTAGATTACTGTTGGAACGCAAGGTGTAGCAACATGACGCATTTTGGCTATAGCATCATGTTCATAATGTAAATTAGGACAATTTTGTTTCAGAGGAAGTGATGTCATCAGAAATCAAAGAAGACAATGAGTGCGCCGCATAAGATTTGTGGAGATATCACGTTCAAAAGTATTCAACAATAAGTATTCTGCGAGATAAAATTTTAAATAAACATCTCTTGGGCGTGATATTTCTACACTGAAGTTTTGCTCTCTGTTGGTTTTTTTTCCATGTCTTCTTTTGTCTTGGAATTACCCACCCACATTGTTAGTGTGGGCTTGAAATGAAAGTTTGCGTAATATTGTCAAGTAATAGCCGACATTACAAGATTATGTTTCATCTCGCCTTGCTCGTTTTTTGGTTGTCACTTAAATTATTTTCTTTTCTTTGGGTTGTCGAAGGCAACGCGATGACATGAGAGCTATAAATCTCGATATAAGAGAGATTGATTTCCCCCACTGCAGCGAAAGAATCAATATAGGTCTATGTTATTCTCTTTGTTGGGAAATATCAATAGGGAAAATCAGTAATAAGAAGCTATCACAGAGGCGTAGAAGGGGCACTGACATGGGCAATGAGAAGTATCAGTGTACGTTTGGGGACAACAAAGACCTTCTCTTTATCAAGTTCTTTTTTTAATTATCGTTGGGGTTGGGGGGGGGGGTGATCGAAAGAGATTGAG